>VZQC01009903.1:957888-1048575 GCA_009823505.1 Rhizomys pruinosus
ATTAATTTTATTTAGTTCTGTATGTGTGTGAATGTACTGCCTGCATGCAAGTCTGTGCACCCGTGTCGTGCAATGCCGCGGCGGTCAGAAGAGGGTCTCGGATTCCCCTGGAGCTGGAGTTCTCCTGGAATTGGAGTTTCAGACGGCTCTCGGCCGCCATGTGGGTGCTGGGGATCGAACCCAGGTCCTCTGTAAGAGCAGTCGGCGCTCTTAACCGCTAGGCCATCTCTCCAGCCCCTATTATTTTGGTCTTTTTAAGACAGGGTCTTCCTTTAGTCCCAGCTAGCCTGGAGCTCACTCTGTAGACCAGGCTGGCCTTGAACTCACACAGATCTGCCTGCCTCTGCCTCCCAAGTGCCGGGATTAAAGGTGTGCGCCACTACACCCGGCTATCTCTTCACTTTTTAAAGGATGGATCTCTTCACTTTTTAAAGGATGGACTACTCAAAGTTATAAACTTCTGAGGGTATAGGCTCCCAGGAGCACCCCCTGAGACCCTTTGACACTCTACTGGAGACCCTGTATATAAGTTGGAGTGCTGGTGGGGTGGAGAGATGGCTCCACTCTAAGAACACTCACATGGCAGCTAACAACTGTCTGTGACTCCATTTCCAGGGGATCTAACACCCTCTTCTTACCTCCGCTGCTGGCATTGCCCAACAAAGGTATATGCACGTGCAAGCAATACAGTCATAAACATAAAATAAAAATAATAAATAAAATATTCTAAAAAAACAAACTGGAGGGCTAAATGTGGATAAATCTCCTTGGTTGCTGAATCTGGAAAAGGGGCAGGAGGCTTTGACGTTCAGGAGACCACAGGCAGGTCAGGCCTCAGGGACCAAGGAAACTTGGCTGAAATGTGAACTCTCAGGGAAGAGGGTAACTCCCTGCTAGGAGAAGAGACTGGGCTTTCAGTTGTAATCTGAGCCTGGTTCTTTCTCTGTGAATGAAGGGAGGGGCCTAAAAGACTTCTGAGATCCTGGCTAGATCCTTAAAAAGTTCTAGGAAGGCATCCTCTCACAGTGAAAGCTCAGTGAATATTTTCAGAATTCTTAGGAATCCACTAAAATGCAGGTTTCTGGCTCAGGGTATGAATTGGAAAGTCAAGGGAGGGGGCTGGAGAGATGGCTCACCAGCTAAGAGCCCTGGCTGCTCTTGCAGAAGACCTGGGTTTGCTTCCCAGCACCCACAGGGCAGCTGACAACTCCAATTTCCTCTAATACCCTCTTTTGACCACTGTAGGCATTGCACAATATGGGTGTACTTACACACATGCAGGCCATGCATTTGTAAACATAAAACAAAAAGCAATAAATAAAATATTAAAAAAAATAATGTCAAGGGAGGGCTCTGAGGCCCACACTTAAAGATCTGGGGCCCTTGTGTCCCTGGGTCTGAGAATGGATTTTCCAAATCCTGTGTTTACAGTTCAAGATTCTGCTGTATTGGAGATACACACTGTAATCCCAGCACTCAGAGCCAGAAGGATGGAAAAAAATTTGAGGCATGCCTAGGCTACATAGTGAGACACTGTCTCAAAAAAGGGGTGGTGAGATGGCTCAGCAGTTAAGAGCACTGGCTGGCTCTGTTTCCTAGTACCCATCTGTAATTCCAATTCCAGGATATCTGATACCTTCTTCTGGCCTCCACTGGCATTGCATTACACAGGAGCACTTACATACATGCAGGCAAAACAAAAGAAAAAAAAATCAATCAATAGATTAATACAAAATAAAGAAAATAAAAAGGTTCTGGTTTGTGGAATACAGGAGTTTTGAGGTGTCTGGCTCTATCACACACCTTAACATTTCCTGAGGGTTGAATATCTCACCATGCACAGAGAAGCTTCTCCAGACCCAGTGGTATCAGATAAGAAACTGAGGCTCAGAGAGGGGGTACAAGGAGGCCAAGGTAACAGGAGGTAAGCTGAATAGCCTTCCTGAGTCTGCCTGACTCTCCACTTCTTATGCAGGGGGCTAGGCTTCCCTCAGGCCCCAAAGTCCAGAGGCCACCTCCTGCTCTCCGTGTCTCCTCAGGCCTGGGCAGCCCACTCCGAAAGTCAGCGCTCATTGGTGACTCTGTTACACTTTAAATCTGAAATTTCCTCCACGGGCTCACATGTTTGGAACACTTGGCCCAGACCAAACAGCCTAGTGTTATTTGGGAAAGAAAACTCTCGGAGGCGGGGCAAGCTGGAGGAGGTAGGTCCCTGGGGCCTGTCCTCGGGGGTACATCTTACCTTGGCCTCTTCCCTGTACCCCTCTGCTTCCTGACTGTGGTGAGGTGAACAGCCTCTGTCTGTTCCTGCTGCCTCATCTTAGGCCCCAAGTCATGGAGCCAGCCTGCCCCAGACTGCAACCATGAACTAGAATAAATCTTTCCTCCTTCCAATTGTTTCTCTCAGGTATCTGTCACAGTGGCCTAAAGTTGACTAACACGGTGCCCATGAACACATTCCTCTAACTCCAGATTTGTCAGCATTTATTTTGACACTGAACTTGGCAGGCACAATTATGGCTAAAATCTGCCCTTGGCTCTTCTGCCTGGGAGAACCTGTGCTCTGGGGGAGGACACTGGCCTTCTGTCTGCTTCTTCCACTAGAACTACAGGAACACATTCGTAACACTTGGCATATAGAGAAATGGAAACGAGGCCCTGGGCCTGCCTTGGTGAATTTCACCCAAGCATCGCTTGAAGCTAGAAGATCTCACAAGCCCATCATGTCACTAGACTGGTCAGCCATTGTGCAGGGCTCACACCAGCTGTCCTAGGGACAGCTTCTAGACTGGGCAGAGGAGACTTTTCCAGCTCAAGTCAAATGGGCCTGCTCACCCTCCTACAAGGCACAGGCAGCTCCCAACCCACGTAGCCACGTAGGGCAGGCAAGGCCCCTCTCTGTGTCCTCCCAAGCAGCTTGTTCACTCATCTTTTCATGGGAGGGGCAGATGCTAAGCTGCCCACCAGCCTCACCGCTTCGTCCGTGTTCTTCAGTTACAGTGACAAAATGATTTGATGCGGGAACCAAGCCAACATCTGGGTCTCAGTCAGCATCTGACATGGGGCTCACTAATTAATCTGGAGCGTGAGTTGACAATGGCTCTGATCCCGGTGCAGTCAGGGAGAAAGTGGCTGACGGGCCGCGAACAGAAGGTGGTGCATGGCAGGGAGGGGCAGCACGCCAGGGTCACCAGGAGTGACCGAGAATGAGAATGTCCAGTACTGGGGAGGGAGATGGCATCATGGGCTCCCCCATTCTCCTGCCTTTATCATCTGACCCTCAGAGGCTGGGGGGGGTGGCCCAGCGGCAGCTGGGAGTGCTCTGCAGATGCCAGCTCTGCATCCACAGCCAGTGAGGAAAACAAAGGGGCCCACACATTTCAATGCTTTATCCTGAACAGTCCCTCTTTCTGTCATGCCAGGTCTGAGGCTGGCATGTTCCATCTTCCCGGGGCTTCGAATTCCTCTTCATATAGTCTTGAAAATTTACAAAGAACCACACATATAGTCTCAAAGTAATATATATTCAAAAGTGCTAATTCTTTTAACCTGCATTTATCCCTATACAGTTTTTAGTTGCGACTCTGTGGGGTCCCACGTACAGAGCCACAAGCTTTACATACATCAGATAGTTAATCTTCATATCAATCTAATGAAATTTTAGCTCAGTTTTACAGTTGAGCAAAACAGGATCAGAGAGTCAGTTGTCCAGGACTGTACAGCTAGTAAGAGCAGACTCAGCACAGAGCTGAGCAAGAAGACAGAACGCTGGGCCTGCGCTGGCACCTTAGCTTCCCACTGCCCTCTGCACGCCCCGCAGCTACCATCTCCATGTGACTTTGAGGGAAGAGTGTAAGTGATAGAATCTCCTATCACAGGGCTGAGGAAGCCCTAGTGATCATCCCCTGCCATCCCAGTGTGTCACACAGGGGTTTAGGGCTCATGAAAAAATGCGACAGGCCTGAGGGGAGGGGCCGGCAGCAAGGACACAGGGCTCTCGGGATCCTTCAACATTTGCTGCCAGGTACAAGCCTCCCTGTGGTCTACGCCTTCCTGACTCAAACCCACAAGGCTCCAGCCTGATGCAGAGATGCATCCCAAAGTACAGGACCCAGGGTCCTTGACCTTTGTCCTCACGTTCATCCGATGTCCAGTGGGCAGCTCCAAGCCTGCTGCTATGTCACAGGCTTGGCATCCCTCGGCCTCTCTGCCTCACCTCAGTGTTTGTCATGGTGAGTACGGACCACCTAGAGAGGTTTTCTGTACCATGCTGGGTTAACTGCAGCATCATCTGAGCTCAGCACTCTACCAGACTAAGACAAGGGCTCGGACCCTCACTCTGCTTCTGTCCCCATATAGAGACACTGTCTGATCCAAACGAAACGTTTTCTCCCATTACTTTGGCAGAACAGCTCAGTCAGTTTGGCCAGCATGGGCACCACAACCCATGCTTCTCCCCAGCCTCTCTGGCCCATCCATATCAGCTCAGCTCCCAGCCTGGAAGTGGCACGGACACACCTCACTCTGGCTGACAGTTGGCACCACTTTACATCCCTCCTTCTGTGGACCTATTCATCACTCCTGGTTTCCTTTGGCTTCTGAAAATTAATTATCGGTGATTTGTTAAGTTCATTAGCTCTGCCTCTCAATGGCGTGGAAGGCCTGCCATCTGGAGCCACGCTCTCATTTCCATGTGCAGTGCTCTATAACTGCACAATAAGCAGTCTCACCCTGCAAAGCCATGCTGAAGGCATTCAGCTCACCCTTCCTCCCTTCAGACATGAAGACCCCTCACCAGCACGATTGGGGTTGTCACCGAGAGTCCTAGACCTGTCAAACCTCAACTGCACACAGGCTCTGCTGGCTTTCCCTCCCTCGGGGTTTACCAAGCCCACCGAGAGCCAGATCTTGGATAGGTGCTGCTCACACTGTCCTTATTTAGGCTCCAGTTGCTCTATAAGGTCCTTATTATTAGTCCATTTGCAGAGGAGGAAACTGAGGCTCCCACAGACAAAGTAGCTTTTCCAAAAATAATGAAGCAACTTCAAGGAGAGCAGTAAGATTGGAGCCCAAGTCCTGAGTGCACTAAGCCTCAGGCTGAGTACAACATGTCTGGCAAGCCCACACTCTTGCCTCTCTGTGAGCCCAACACCCCTCACCCTCCATGATGGGCCACTACAAGTGTTCTTTTTTTTTTTTTTTAACAAGTTGTGGATTTTATTACTTTAAAAAGCCTCATATGTATTTTGCTTTCTGACTCTGTGCTTGCACCTTCAACACTTTCACAAGGATTTCCTGCTCCTCAATAGAGAAGGCCTGCTTGATCCTGTCCCAGACACATTTAGCACACGTACAACCACCATGGGCCCTGCTAATGTATGTTTTGGACAATCTCATAAGGACCTTAGGTCTCACAGCATGAACCCCTCCAAGTTTCCCCGGACACACGCCACAAGTGGATTTTGCCACTTTCCCAACCTTCCTAGCATAAAGGTAAACAATCCTGTTACCAGGAGTTTGGGATAGCCTAATTTTGTTACAGGCTCTGTTGTAGGAAAGCCTACAATGGTATGTCAAACGCTGGACCATCCCTTCCCACTGCCTGACAAGACAGAGATTTATGAAGCAGAAGCTGAAACTCATCCCCACAGGCCTCCCCCCTGCACCCCTTAATACCATGATAACAGAGGGACTGTCACACCAGCTGGACATCCCCATCACTAAACTCCTTTACAAGTGGTTGTTTTGTTTTGTTTTGTTTTTAGTCTTTTTGAGACAGGATCTCCCTGTAGCCCCAGCTGACCTGGAACTCACTCTCTAGACCAGGCTGGCCTTGTGAGTGCACCACCACACCCGGCATACATGTTGTCCTAGGGAGCTTCGTTTTGTTGGTCCCTTCTTGGTTGGCCCTTGACAGTCCAGCTCAAGCACACAGCTTCCCTTCCAGGTCAGTAGATTGCAGCTAGCTAAGTGACAACTCTTAGATGCTGGATTGTCACCTTAACCACATAGTCTTTCCAAGTAGGTGCCTATAGTGACAACTCTTAGATGCTGGATTGTCACCTTAACCACATAGTCATTCCAAGTAGGTGCCTATAGTGACAACTCTTAGATGCTGGATTGTCACCTTAACCACATAGTCTTTCTAAGTAGGCGCTTATAGTGATAACTCTTAGATGCTGGATTGTCACCTAACCACATAGTCTTTCCAAGTAGGTGCCTATAGTGACAACTCCTAGATGCTGGATTGTCACCTAACCACATAGTCTTTCCAAGTAGGCACCTATAGTGACAACCCTTAGATGCTGGATTGTCATCTTTTTTTATTTATTTTTTTTTTAATTTTATTTATTTCCATATGTGTATGAATGTACTGTCTGCATGCAAGTTTGTGCACCCGTGTCGTGCAATGCCCGGATGGTCAGAAGAGGGTTCAGATTCCCCTGGAACTGGAGTTCTCCTGGAATTGGAGTTTCAGACGGTTCTCAGCCGCCATGTGGGTGCTGGGGATCGAACCCGGGTCCTCTGTAAGAGCGGTCGGCGCTCTTAACCGCTAGGCCATCTCTCCAGCCCCTGGAGTGTCATCTTAACCACATAGTCTTTCCAAGTAGGCGCCTATAGTGACAACTCCTAGATGCTGGATTGTCACCTTAACCACATAGTCTTTCCAAGTAGGTGCCTATAGTGACAACTCTTAGATGCTGGATTGTCACCTTAACCACATAGTCTTTCCAAGTAGGCGCCTATAGTGACAACTCTTAGATGCTGGATTGTCACTTTAACCACATAGTCTTTCCAAGTAGGTGCCTATAGTGACAACTCTTAGATGCTGGATTGTCACCTTAACCACATAGTCTTTCCAAGTAGGCACCTATAGTGACAACTCCTAGATGCTGGATTGTCACCTAACCACATAGTCTTTCCAAGAGGCCTATAGTGACAACTCCTAGATCTGGATTGTCACTTAACCACATAGTCTTTCCAAGAGTGCCTATAGTGACAACTCCTAGATGCTGGATTGTCACCTAACCACATAGTCTTTCCAAGTAGGCACCTATAGTGACAACTCCTAGATGCTGGATTGTCACCTAACCACATAGTCTTTCCAAGTAGGCGCTATAGTGAAACTCTTAGATGCTGGATTGTCACCTAACCACATAGTCTTTCCAAGTAGGCACCTATAGTGATGACTCATAGATGCTGGATTGTCATCTTAACCACATAGTCTTTCCAAGTAGGCACCTATAGTGACAACTCCTAGATGCTGGATTGTCACCTTAACCACATAGTCTTTCCAAGCAGGTGCCTATAGTGACAACTCTTAGATGCTGGATTGTCACCTAACCACATAATCTTTCCAAGCAGGTGCCTATAGTGACAACTCCTAGATGCTGGATTGTCACCTTATCCACATAAGTCTTTCCAAGCAGGTGCCTATAATGACAACTCCTAGATGCTGGATTGTCACCTTAACCACATAGTCTTTCCAAGCAGGTGCCTATAGTGACAACTCTTAGATGCTGGATTGTCACCTAACCACATAGTCTTTCCAAGCAGGCACCTATAGTGACAACTCTTAGATGCTGGATTGTCACCTAACCACATAGTCTTTCCAAGCAGGTGCCTATAGTGACAACTCTTAGATGCTGGATTGTCACCTAACCACATAGTCTTTCCAAGTAGGCAACTATAGTGACAACTCCTAGATGCTGGATTGTCACCCTAACCACATAGTCTTTCCAAGTAGGTGCCTATAGTGACGACTCCTAGATTCTGGATTGTCACACAAGTAGGTGCCTATAGTGACAACTCCTAGATGCTGGATTGTCACCTAACCACATAGTCTTTCCAAGTAGGCACCTATAGTGACAACCCTTAGATGCTGGATTGTCATCTTAACCACATAGTCTTTCCAAGTAGGCACCTATAGTGACAACTCCTAGATGCTGGATTGTCACCTTAACCACATAGTCTTTCCAAGCAGGTGCCTATAGTGACAACTCTTAGATGCTGGATTGTCACCTAACCACATAGTCTTTCCAAGCAGGTGCCTATAGTGACAACTCCTAGATCTGGATTGTCATCTTAAACCACATAGTCTTTCCAAGTAGGCACCTATAGTGACAACCCTTAGATGCTGGATTGTCATCTTAACCACATAGTCTTTCCAAGTAGGCGCCTATAGTGACAACTCCTAGATGCTGGATTGTCACCTTAACCACATAGTCTTTCCAAGCAGGTGCCTATAGTGACAACTCTTAGATGCTGGATTGTCACCTTAACCACATAGTCTTTCCAAGCAGGCACCTATAGTGACAACTCCTAGATGCTGGATTGTCACCTAACCACATAGTCTTTCCAAGCAGGTGCCTATAGTGACAACTCTTAGATGCTGGATTGTCACCTAACCACATAGTCTTTCCAAGTAGGCAACTATAGTGACAACTCCTAGATACTGGATTGTCATCTTAAACCACATAGTCTTTCCAAGCAGGTGCCAACTCCTAGATGCTGGATTGTCACCTAACCACATAGTCTTTCCAAGTAGGTGCCTATAGTGACAACTCCTAGATGCTGGATTGTCACCTAACCACATAGTCTTTCCAAGAAGCACCTATAGCATTCATCATCCCCCTTATACAGAGGACACGAGACAAAGAAACTGAACCATTGCTCAATATCAACCAGTTAGGAAGGGTTGGGGGACACTGAAAATAACACAGATGTGCATCCCAGTCCTCCCAAAACCACACATTCCTGTTACAGAGGTGAAGTCAAGGGCATCGAGGGCCACACAGTAAAAGGACTCCGTCTCACCCACAAGAAAAGATGAAAGAAAGCTTCATGTTTCAACTGAGATTAACAGGATGAAGAAACCATCCAGAGGATGGAGTGCGTAGTATGCATGTTGTGGGGATTATCAGCACACATTTTCATCTGAGCAGGAGAGAAGACTATGTGCAAGCTAGAGCTAGGAGCCGGGGCACATGTAAGGAACTCAGACACACCAACATCCCTGGAGAGTCGCAGGCCATCTGTACATCAGTTCTGCTGTTTGCCAAGGACTAACAGTCTGCTCAGGGCATCCTTGCCTGGAAGTTGCTCTGTCCTAGGAGGTCAATCCCAGAGCACCCTCAACTCTGCTTCCTCAGGCCATCTCTGAGTCTGTGCTGACTGCTCGCTGGCTCTCCTTAGACCAGCTCACCCATCTCCACCTCAAGGATCGCCCCTCCAGCATCTCCCAGAAATTCTGATCCGTCCTTGGGACAGATGCAATAACCATGTAGCTCAGGAAAAGACGTGGCTGTGTCTGCTGAGGCCAGGCCTATTCCCAGCTTCGCCAGCCCTTCAAGGTAATTGGTAATTCAACCAACATCTCTGCGATGTGAGTGCTGTCTCTCTCCTCATTTTACAGATGAAGAACTAAGGCTCAGAGAACAGACCGTTCACCACGGCACAGCTGAAGTGCTCTTCCCAGCACCCCTCATTCCCTCCTTCCCAGTGAAATGGGGCCCAAGAGTCAAGGCCTACCATGCCCAAAGTAATGTGAACAGCTTTTGCTAGCACCTGACAGCCCCATCCATCTGCTGCTGTCAAATGGTCTCTCCAGAGTGCTGCGGAGTAAGGAGCTAAGAACTGCCTGGCAGGGGGGAAAGGCAGCCACCCCATCATTTGTCATCCAGTAGCATGGTCCAAGAAGAAGGAAGATTCAGCACCTGGGCAGCATCTGGACCACCCCCAGATGATTCAGAACGAGCACCGACCACTTGCCAGACACACAGAACACAAGTCACCAAGGGCCAAGGCAAAGCTCGGAAGCCAGGTTCCCACCAGATCGCCTCCCACAGCGTCAGGGCAGGACGCAGCCCAGGGAGTCGCCTGAGTTGACTGGCCTCTCACACAAGGACACTCAAGGGAAACTAAAGCCAGCTCCCAGCAAAGCTTGACCTCAGCTGGGCCTCAGGGAGGCAGCTGACTTTCCATGCTGCCCCCTGGCACGGTTGACTTCATACTGAGTACACATAACCTTTATACATTTTTAAGCAGTCTAAACAAAAAGGCACACCATCCCAGTAGCTTTGATCCCTGCAGAGTTTAAACGACACATGCCCAATTCTGAGCAGTCAGGAAGCAGGAGGCCTAGGATGTCAGTGGACATTCAGGGGGCTCCATGGCCAAGGGAAGAGACTGGGCCCTAGGAATGGAGTCCTGTCAGCCTGGGCCCCTCCACGAGGTGGCTGCCCTCCCTCAGGCCTTGCTGCTCCAAGGCTGAAGACTTTCTAGTAATTCACAGGTATAAATGGCAATATCAGCTGGATATGTAGGCACATGGGGGTGGACAGAACTCTAACCCTGCAGAAGGAAACGTCCATGTATACCCCACTGCCTCCTAGAGAGAAATAAGGCCTGGAAGCCCTCTTAATCTTCCTTTTCCATTTGTGTGTGTGTGTGTGTGTGTGTGTGTGTGTGTGTGTGTGGTATACATACTGTATGTATGTTTTTACATGTATGGAGTTATAGCTCTTTTCTAAACCACAAGACCTGGCTGATGGGGCTGGTGAGGCTGGATACTTTATATCAGATTGGAGATCAGTTTAAAAAGTCTTTAAAAGCCTGAGAAAAGTGTTGAGGGGCTAGTGTCTGGGAAGAAGTTGGACCTAAGACAGTGAACACCCCTTTATAAAGCTTTTGAGGACACATGTTCCTTTTTGGTTCCTCTGCCCGTTTGGATCCATTGCTCATTTTTCTATTTCATGTCCATCTAAAGCCAATGCTCTTAGGACACCCAGCAGGTAAGTGGAGGAGCTGGGACCAGAACCCACGTCTCACTCCAGCAATCTTCTTCCATGATTATTCCATAGGCTAGCGAGGGCAGACTTGGTGGTCCTGGGAGGTGAAAAGCCTTGTTCTGGGAACACCAGTGGCTCTGAGTGGAACGGGGGGAGTTGCCTTAAAAGATGTCTCCAAATCTCAGTTCTTTAGGTCTGCAACTTAATCTGTAAATTATTTTCAGGTCTTGAGGCTTTGGCTAGCAAGACTAGCCATGTTGGCCAGCTCTGCCTAGCCATTGTATACTGGATGAGTTAGGACAGCTGAGGGAGAGGCTTGGGGCTGACCGCAGCAGCCAGTCTCCCTAGGATGCAGGCTGGGGTCTTTCCTGTCACCTGCTCAGACCACAGTACACAGCTGGCCAGCAAGTGTCCCTCAGAAGCCCTGTCGGGGTACAGACTTGAGCCTGGCAAGCTCCCTCGGCCCCTTCTCTGGTGCAAACCCTGCTCTGCTGAGCATGTAACCACACACTGCAACCTTGTAGATCATGTGCTTGCTTGTCGTTTCTGGTGCCCACCAGTGGACAGGGAGGACCCCAGCTAAGTGAGGGAGCACTGCACTGGAAACTGGACACCTAGGTCTGGCTCTTAGGTCTGTATCCTCTCCGCTGGGGTCTAGGGAATTCCTCTCAGTTCTGTCTGCCTCAGTATCCCCGTCTGTAAAGTTGTGTCTTGTATTAGACCCTCTCTCAGGAACTTTTCAGTTAATTTTACACACACGCACACAAAAAAAACAGTGGTCCTTGAGTATAGTAATAATTTTACAATGTACAGTGAACAAATGACTTTGACCTGACCTTGCAACATATTGTAAACAAGATCACTGAGCCCTGGCTCCTCTTGTGGCCTGGGCTATGACCTTAACCCTTCATGACCCTTAACCCTCCATGACCCTTAACCCTCCATGACCCTTAACCCTCCATGACCCTTAACCCTCCATGACCCTTAACCCTCCATGACCCTTAACCCTTCATGACCCTTCCTTGCTCCTACCCAAAATAGTGTATGAATGTGTACACATATGTTCTCTATGTCAAAGTCTTTAGCTCATGGCAAGCAATATGAGGAACTGATAACATCTGTTTATGATTGTGTATGTCTAGGTCTAGGGATTTGAAAGGGCAAAATTCTCTGATAAAAGTCTAGTTCTTACTTCCTCATTTCATGCCAGAGAT
This sequence comes from Rhizomys pruinosus, assembly GCA_009823505.1. Lineage (NCBI taxonomy): Eukaryota > Metazoa > Chordata > Mammalia > Rodentia > Spalacidae > Rhizomys > Rhizomys pruinosus. The sequence goes on from VZQC01009903.1 coordinate 969,893, forward strand.
TCTGTATCCACAAAACAAAGCACAGCCCTTGTTCTGGAACATAGTTCTGAGAGAAACCTGAAAGAACAGGTTTGCAGCAGTTCAAGTCTCTGCCTGGCCTTAAAATGAATGCTAAGAGTCTGGCTGTTTTTTATTAAGGTGTAACTAATGTGGTTTAAATGACACACTCAAGGATGGGACACCAGAACACAGGACACAAAGAGTGTCCCTGAATTGACAAGGAGCCACCCAATACAGACCAGCCACCCCTCAGAGAGTGGCAGGTTGTGGACCACCTACCTGAGGCCTCCCCATTGGCACTAAGCGCCCACCTGTCATGTGGCCCGGCCCTCTCCTCCAGCTCTCACAGGTACACCTGTGCCGCCCAGCCCTCCCCTTCCGCCCCTGGTCCATGCCACCCCTTCACCAGGTTCCATAGCGTGCAAGCGTGCACACACCTACAAAGCTTCACCAGAGAGGCCCAGGGGGCTCTTCATCAAGTTGGAGAAACAAACCTTTTGAGCAAATGTGTGTAATCATGAAGATGGGCCCAGCGGGAAAATCAGGAGTGTGCATCACTCACCTGGCATGCAGCCCTGCTTCTCTCTCTCTCTCTCTCTCTCTCTCTCTCTCTCTCCCTCTCTCTCTCTCCCTCTCTCTCCCTCTCTCTCCCTCTCCCCCTTCCTCCCTCCCAACTTCTCCAGGGGACAGCCCACCAGCTCCCTTCTGCCTGCCTCTTCTCCCTCTGGGTCCAGGGCAAATATGCCCTTCTCTCTCACGCCCACAGCCCACACGTTATGCATAGGATCCACGGAAAGCGCTGCAGCACAGAAAGACAGAAAGCCCACAGCCTGGAGCCCAGAGCCCAGGCAGTTGCTAAGAGACAGATGATGCCCAGCTGGAATCAGAGTGAGAATTCTTGTTTGTGCAGGAACAGGATGAAGAGGAAAGGGGAGGGCAGGTTTGCTGCGGTAAATTTCAGTGTCCATCAGCTCCTGCTGAGGGGAGAGAGGCACTTGCAGAGGATTACACCCAGGGATAGCCAATCTCTCTAGCCTGCTGACAGCAGGAAAACTACAAGCTGTGTTTCCTCCCTAATCCTTAAATATATGCTCTGAAATGCTAAGCCAAGAAAAAAAAAAATCCAGGGGAGGATGAAGTTAGCCATTTTACTTTTTAAGATGCACTGCTAGGGAGGAGCAAGTTTTTTTTGTTGTTTTTTTGTTTTTTTGTTTTAATTTTTTATTTATTCTTTATGTGTATGAATGTACTGTCTGAATGCAGGTCTGTGTGCCCGTGTCATTCAATGCCGTGGAAGTCAGAAGAGGGCATCGGATTCCCCTGGACTGGAGTTAAAGACGGTTCTCAGCCGCCATGTGGGTGCTGGGGATTGAACCCGGGTCCTCTGCAATAGCAGTCGGTGCTCTTTACCACTAGGCCATTCTCTCCAGCCCCAGGAGCAAGTTTTTAAGCCAAGGCTTGGGCTGGGAGTATCACCATTCAATGCCAGCTTCTCTGCTTACTGTTCTTTATCCTTGGAAAAATGGCTCAACCCCTCTGTGCCTCAGTTTCCACTTATGAGAAAGAAGCTCACATGGGTTCTTCATAGTGTTGTGACAATCAAGCCCAGTGACATCCCATGCTATATTTAGCACAGTACCTGGATTCAGTCAGTACTCGCAAATGCCCACGTCCCCTGGCTGTGGACAGCACCTGGATCTCAGTCAGTACTCACGAATGCCCACGTCCCCTGGCTGTGGACAGTACCTGGATCTCAGTCAATACTCACGAATGCCCACGTCCCCTGGCTCTGGACAGCACATGGATCTCAGTCAGTACTCACGAATGCCCACGTCCCCTGGCTGTGGACTGCACCTGGATCTCAGTCAGCACTCACAAATGCCCTCGTCCCTCAGCTGTGGACAGTGAGACTGGACCCGTGGGGGCATGTGGTACAGCGTCTATTGCAGGAATGTGCCAAAACCACGACACTGCAGTTACCCAAACCAGTTCTGTGAGCAGCTCACACTTGGCAAGGGAAAAGAGGGTCCCTGGCAGACCACCCATCCCTGCCCTCCGAGCCCCATAGCTAGTCTCTGGTGGCACAGTCTCGGCCCTGTTTTCATTGGGACCTGTGGTCCCAAGTACATCACCTGCCCGTACCTCACCAGGCAACAGGCAGGGTGCTGTGCGGACACAGTCCCAATCCCCATTCTGAGCTTACAATGGATGAAGACTTCAGAGCAGACACAGACCCAGCTCTGCTTATTCCCTGCAGGCTGCTCTGTCAGACCTGAGGTGCCTCTGTCCACAGAATCCCAAAGCTCCTCCTCATCCAACTCTCCAGGCATGGCTCCTGGATCCCAAAGGGCACACAGAACAGAGAAAGAGAAGAGAAAATGGAATGGGTTCTCCCACAGGGCCATAGCTCAGCCAACAGGGATAAGAGCCAGGGTCAGACAGAGGGGCATTAGGATAAAAGGAGAGGCTTGGGATGGAGCCCTACAAGGGCTGGGGATGGGAATCTCTAAATCCTAAAATAGGCACCTGCTGTAAGGCATGGATTTAGTTGTATAAAAAGTCTGGCACAGGAAGAAAAAAGTGTCTGGCACAATCTGGCAGTTCCTCAAAACTTAAACATAGAATTGCCATGTGATCCAGCAATTTCTCTTCTGGGTATATTCAGAAGAGAGGAAATGGAGACTCAAAAAGCCACGTGCGCACTCATGTTCACAGTGACACTTTGCATCAGCCAAAAGATGGACAAACCCAGGTGTCCGTCCATGGATGAATGGAATATTATTCAGCACTTAAAAGGAAGACAATTCTGACAGATGTTACAACATAAATGAACCCAGAAGACATTATATAAAACGAAATAAACACTGTAGGGTTTCATTCATACAACATACCTAAAGTTGTCAAATTCGAGGAGACAGAAGGCAGATGGTGTTTACCAGGGGCTGGGGAAGGGAGAAAGGGAGGTGTTCTTGAGCAGGTACAGAAATTCAGTCTGGGAGAATGAGAATCCCACAGGTGGAGAGTGATTTGTACAGCAGCGTAAAGCTGCCTGAGCTGCCAAGCTGCACATTCTAAAAGCCTAAGATCGTGGAGCCAGGGTGAGCTCAGTGCTAAGGCACCTGCTTAGCATGGAGAGAACCCGGCTTCACTCAGTGCTAAAGCACCTGCTTAGCATGGAGAGCCCTGGCTTCACTCAGTGCTAAGGCACCTGCTCAGCGTGGAGAGAACCTGGCTTCACTCAGTGCTAAGGCAACTGCTTAGCGTGGAGAGAACCTGGCTTCACTCAGTGCTAAGGCACCTGCTTAGCGTGGAGAGCCTGGCTTCACTCAGTGCTAAGGCACCTGCTTAGCGTGGAGAGCCCTGGCTTCACTCAGTGCTAAGGCACCTGCTCAGCGTGGAGAGCCCTGGCTTCACTCAGTGCTAAGGCACCTGCTCAGCGTGGAGAGCCCTGGCTTCACTCAGTGCTAAGGCACCTGCTTAGCGTGGAGAGCCTGGCTTCACTCAGTGCTAAGGCACCTGCTCAGCGTGGAGAGCCCTGGCTTCACTCAGTGCTAAGGCACCTGCTTAGTGTGGAGAGCCTGGCTTCACTCAGTGCTAAGGCACCTGCTTAGTGTGGAGAGCCCTGGCTTCACTCAGTGCTAAGGCACCTGCTCAGCGTGGAGAGGCTGGCTTCACTCAGTGCTAAGGCACCTGCTCAGCGTGGAGAGCCCTGGCTTCACTCAGTGCTAAGGCACCTGCTCAGCGTGGAGAGAACCTGGCTTCACTCAGTGCTAAGGCACCTGCTCAGCGTGGAGAGAACCTGGCTTCACTCAGTGTTAAGGCACCTGCTTAGCGTGGAGATCCCTGGCTTCACTCAGTGCTAAGGCACCTGCTTAGCGTGGAGAGCCTGGCTTCACTCAGTGCTAAGGCACCTGCTCAGCGTGGAGAGCCTGGCTTCATGGAAACTTCCAGAAAATATGCATTTATACCTGGCATTCCCTGTGGCCTGTGGCCTGTGCCTATGTCACTTGCTCATGAACTGTATGTGATCTCTCCCTGTCTCTGCATGTTTTTCTAACGCCAGTCACTCTGAGGGATGTGGGACTAAGGGACTGAGCTAACTCTAAGACCCTGTCTCAAAGGGAGGGAGGAAAGGAAGGAAGGAAGGAAGGAAGGAAGGAAGGAAGGAAGGAAGGAAGGAAGGAGGGAAGGAAGGAAAAATAAAGGCAAGCCTTGGAGATCAAGCCCTGGACTGACAGCTCCCATTAGAACACTGGGCTGGGTGACAATCTTACTGGGCAGAAACTTCCAGTAAGCTTCGATTTGTAGGCTTATTGGAAGGTGTGAATTAGCTCACAGCAAACCAGGCGTGCAGAATACCTGGGCTAGGGACTCCTAGTGAGGTGCTGCAGCCCTGCTGTCTGTCCCACACAGAGGCTGATATCTAAGAACACTTCTGCCTCCCCTCCCTGACCTCACTTGCTCAGGGACCCCTAAGGAGGTCAAGGTCTCCTCAATGGGTAGGACCTCAGCCATGCAAGCAGACTTAGTCCTGGGCATGAAATTGTGGATGCCCGAGACAACGACAGAAGTCGGTGTATGAGGACCAGACACAGGTGCAGTGTGGGCCAGGCCAGGCAGGAGCCATCGAAACCTCTGCTTCCCCAGTGAGCACTGCCATCCACATCAGAGGTCAGCCACATCAGAGGTTAGCACTGCCATCCACATCAGAGGTCAGCCACATCAGAGGTCAGCCACATCAGAGGTCAGCCATATCAGAGGTCAGCACTGCCGTCCACATCAGAGGTCAGCCACATCAGAGGTCAGCACTGCCATCCACATCAGAGGTCAGCCACATCAGAGGTCAGCCACATCAGAGGTCAGCCACATCAGAGGTCAGCACTGCCAGCCACATCAGAGGTCAGCACTGCCAGCCACATCAGAGGTCAGCCACATCAGAGGTCAGCACTGCCAGCCACATCAGAGGTCAGCACTGCCAGCCACATCAGAGGTTAGCACTGCCGTCCACATCAGAGGTCAGCCACATCAGAGGTCAGCCACATCAGAGGAAAGCACTGCCATCCACATCAGAGGTCAGCCATATCAGAGGTCAACACTGCCATCCATATCAGAGGTCAGCCACATCAGAGGTCAGCCCTGCCATCCACATCAGAGGTCAGCCACATCAGAGGTCAGCACTGTCGTCCACATCAGAGGTCAGCCACATCAGAGGTCAGCCACATCAGAGGTCAGCACTGCCATCCACATCAGAGATCTCCACAGCTTCCAGACTCTCACCCCAAATAGGCCTCTTGAAGCAGTTTCTTCAAAGCAACTCTCCCAAGGCACTGTCAGCAACTCAACCCTGGACCAGCAGCTCCACACAGGCCAGCCCACACTTCCGTCAGCCATGCAGGGCACAGTCAATGCTATGTTCACCAGCTTGGGCAAGTATTACCACCCCGCAGGGAGCCAGGGGCTATGGATGAATTTGCCCTCTGGAAGATGTGACATTTCCCAAGTGGGGGGTCGGGTGGGCAGAGCAGAAGAGAGCAGCCTCCCCAAGATACATCTCTTCTTGGAGGTCTCTTGTCTAAAACATCCTGGCACATTCTTTACTATACCCCTAAACTTCCCATAGTTGGTGTTACCAGTACTCATTGCAGTAACAGTGTGTGGGGCAGGGACTGCTCGCCGGGTTTTCTAGGTGAGGACTCTGAAGCCAAGAGGTAGGAAACCAACTCAGCTTGCAAGTGGCAGAGCTGGGACCAGAACCCAGGACTCGAGCCTCCTGTACATCCCCTTTTGTTGTTTCTATTGCTGCTGCTGCTGCTGTTGCTGTTGTATTTTTGAGAGAGGTCTCACTGTACAGCTTTGGCTGGCCTCAGACTCAGAGATCTGCCTCTCTCTATCCCCCATAGATTTAAGTTTTTTTTTAATTTTTTTAATTTATTATTTTTTTATGTATGAGTGTACTGTCTACATGTAGGTTGGTGCACCCATGTCGTGCAGTGCCATGGAGGTCAGAAGAGGGTGTTGGATTCCCCTGGAACTGGAGTTAAAGATGGTTCTTAGCTGCCATGTGGGTTCTGGGAATCGAACCCAGGTCGACTGCAAGAGCAGTCGGTGCTCTTAACCACTGAGCCATCTCTCCAGCCCCTATCCCCTGTAGACTTAAAGGTGTATATCACCATGCCCTGCCTTCCTCCAGTTTTTTTTTTTGTTGTCTGTTTTTTGTTTGTTTGTTTGTTTGTTTGTCTTTTTGAGACAGGATCTCCCTGTAGCCCCAGCTGTCCTGGAACTCTCTATGTAGACCAGGCTGGTCTTGAACTCACGGAGATCCACCTGCCTCTGCCTCCCAAGTGCTGGGACTAAAGGTGTGCACCACCACACCCGGCTTCCTCAGTTTTTGTAAAGATTTAATTTTATTTATTATTTATGTATCTGTGTACATGTATGCTGTGTGTGTACAGGTGCTCGCAGAGACCAGAAAAGTATGTCAGATCCACCAGGAGTTGGAGTTACAGGCAGTTGTGAGCTACCCAAGTAGGTGCTGGCAACTGAATGCCTCTGCAAGAGCAGCCAGTGTTTCCAGTGCTAGGCCAGCTCTCCAGCCCCTCCTTCAGTTTTCCAGCTCCCGGCTTGGCCCTCGTTAACCATGGCAGCAGACTCCCTGCTCAGCCCCTGGACTGTCAAACTCTTGCTTCCCTCCAAGTTCAAGTTCCATACACCACCAACTGACACGTCTCTCTGCCAGCCTCAGCCCACTCCTCTAGTCACCCAGACCCTGAGCCGTGCAAACTCAGGTAACCCCAGTTCCCAGGCAAAACCAACTTGAGGGTCCCCAGTTGCCTGGGTTCCCCCCCACCCCATAATAAAAGCTTATGAATTGTAGGATACACCGCTTCCCTGGACGCCTACCACCCAAGCACATCCTAGGGGCTCCCTGAGCCTCAGACCACCCCCAGAGCTGGTCCCATAAGATGGGTCCTGGTCTATACATTGTCCAGCCGAGCTCCCCCTAGACTTTATGCACCCACTCATCCAGCGGTGACCATGCCCACTCCCCTTTCCTACTCCTGGCTTTATCCTGAGCAGTCTCTAAAATATCAGTGTGTTGCCCAGCAAGTTGGCACACACCTTTAATCCCAGCACTCAGGAGGCAGAGGCAGGCAGATCTAGGAGAGTTTAAGGCCAGCTTGGTCTACATAGCAAGTTCCAGGCCAGCTGTGGCTACAGGGAGACCCTATCTCAAAACAAACAAACAAACAAACAAACAAACAAACACGCCAGTATTGCTTGCTGCATTTCCAGGATCATCTACCCGTTTCTCACAGCAGACATACCCACCTGCTGGTACCATCACCACTAAGCCCACTAGCACCATCTGCCCAAGCACTTGGAGAGTCTTGTGTCTTTGAGACGTTTTGCCTTGTTACTTGTCCAAATCTCCATTGCCAGCTGGACCAGTGAACCAAGTTCCTCACCCACCCCCTTCCCTGCTTAAATTAAGATCTCCTTCACCAGAGAACAGCCAGCTGCTGCGCAGGCGGAAGCAGCTGAGATGGGCATCGTTGGCAGTCATGAAATGAGTCACTCTCCCTCCACCTCCAGGCCAGGCCCCTCCAGTGTTCAGGGGAACAAAGATAACTGGCAAACCTCACATCCCCAGGCCATAAAGTAAATCAGAGCAAGCCTGGGTCTGGGCTGAGGCCAGCTATAACCTACAAGAGCCAAAGGGCGGAAGCCACCCCAGGCCCACCACAGACCAGCAGGCACACGGAGCACACTGAAGCCAGCTAGGGATGTTGTTCACGTGGTGGCGCACGCCTTTAATCCTAGCACTCAGGAGGCAGAGGCAGGTGGATCTTTGTGAGTTCAAGGCCAGCCTGGTCTACAGAGCGAGTTCCAGGACAGCTGGGACTATAGGGAGACCCTGTCAAAAAAAAAAAAAAAAAAAAAAAAAAAAAGGAAGAACGATCTGATACACGCTACAACGTGGATGACACTGGAGGACATTTCACTAAGTGAAATAAGCCAGGCATAGAAAATATACAGAGATGCCGAGTATGGTGGCGCATGCCTTTGATCCCAGCACTGGGGAGGCAGAGGCAGGCAGATCTGTGTGAGTTCAAGTCCAGCCTGGTCTACAGAGCGAGTTCCAGGCCACTGGGATTACAGGGAGACCCTGTCTCAAAAAGACCAAAAAAAAAAAAAATTACAGAGACACAAAATAGAACACTGCTTGTTGCTGGAGTGGAGGAGGGAAGATTGGGAGTTAGCCTTTAACAGGCATGAAATTCTTTTTATAAGGTAAAAATGCTCTGGAGATTGGTTGCATCACAATGAGAAGATGCATAACACTGTTGCACTGTGTACTTAAAATGGCTAAGATGGTCAATTTTATATTATGCATATTTTATTGTGATGTAAATATTCTAAAATAGAAAAGAGCGGGGAGAGGGCTATTTATTTATAGGTGACATGGGTCTCCTATAAGCTCAGAGTCACAGGTGTAAGGCACTGTGCTAGAGGATACGGGGATGAGTCTCAATATTCTGGGCCAGCTGAAAAGTGACCCTCCACAGCAGCCTGGGCTTCCTGCATCCCCTCCTCATCACTCAGTCCTCTGGTCCCTCTAATTTGTCATCATTCTTTCTATATTCAATTTGGATAGTATTTTCCTCTAACTGTGCCCTTAGACCACCTTACCAGCAGTGGTACATCCCAGGAAGTTGACTTCTTCCTGGAGTCTTGTTGGTCTGTGACTGCAATGTCCCCAACCCCAGGTGGGCCCATGCTGAACTTTGGTCAGATCCCTGTCAGGCTCCTGACACCCAGACACTGGGGAGGACTCGCTTCCTGTCTCTAAGAGGTATGTTTGCTCTGTGCTACTGGGGGAACGTTAGCCTGCCCCATCTCATGCCCCTCAGTCCACCAGCCCCCACCTACCTCCTCCCGCAGCCCCAAGGTCCTCACAGTCATTGGGAACCACGATTGTGTGACAAATGACTGAGGAGGTCCCGGGGATGCCACCTCATTCTGCAGACGTTATTGTGCCTGACCTAAACCCAAATACCCAGGCCCCAGTCTCCAGGGTGACACCTGAAGATCCTGGTTTCCTGGCAACCAGGAACAATGGCCCCTGGGAAAAGCATACAGAGTTTGGGAAAAGGCATCCTTTTCTCTGTGCTCCTGGGTAGGCTGGGGGGCTCTCTACCATGCAGTCAGGGTCTAGAGTGGAATGCAAGCCATCGAGGCACAGGGTCCTGGCCACCTCCTCACCCTAGCTGCATCCTAGCCCTGGGCTGCAGGAATCCCCCCACCTGGGGCTACATCAGTTGCCTCTTCATAGGACAAAGGCCTCTTTGAGCTGACTCACAGCTCTCCTGTCCCCAGCGGGCCTCAGTCCAAATGCCCCCCGAATGCCCCCAAGCTGATACTTGCTCTCCAGAGCCAGTTCAAAGTGTTCAGTTCACTCTTCTAGTGGCCTCTGTGGTCATCTTTTGGCCATAGTAATGACATTCTTGTCCCCTTTATTTTCTGGGCAGGTTTCCTAGTTTGATGATGTGGTCCTAAGGGGAAGGAGGTGGCACAGGCTTCGGCTACCTTCTCACTGTATGCCCTGGGAAAGTCACCATCCTAAGAATCTCTAGTTCCCAATCTAGGAATGGAGATAACAGCTGAGAAGACCCACAGGCACCGTGATTACAGCAGATACCAGCGAGCAGCAGCCGAGACCATCTGGGGAGATACCTCCTTCCCTGGTGAAGTAGAAACCAGACAGTGGAGGTACCAGGCTGACTGTGCCCCTGACCATGTGCCCTCACACGTTAGAGGCCTCACACGTTAGAGGTCGTAGAGGCTGAACCTGCTGGGGTTCTAGCCCCCAAGGCCCCACCCACAGAGGTGCTCAGAAAATTCACAGCCAGAATCTCTCCAGTGAGCACAAGGACACGTTAGTGTCAGAAGGGCAGCTGTTGGCAAAACAACTCCTGCTTACAGGAGTGTGGAGTTTTGTTTGGTTGTTTGGTGCTGGGAATAAAACACAGGACCCTGAACATGCTTAGCACTCTACCACTGAGACATACTCCATACCCATGGCTCCTGCTTTCTTTATTTCTTTGTTTTGTTTTGGTTTTTTTGAGACAGGCCCTCAAAAACTGTGTAGACACAGCCGGTCTGGAACTCATTATATAGGCTAGGCTGGCCTCGAACTCACAGAGATCCACTGGCCTGCCAAGTGCTGGGATTAAAAGCATGTGCCACCATGCCCCAAACCCCTGCTTTTTAAAACTCACCCAAGTCCTACCCATCTTAAAATTTTATTCCAATTGAAATCCAGATAGCAGTTTCTGCAACACTCACTCACTGAGTTTTCTCTAGCCTGGGACTCTGTGTCTTCTCATCACCAACCAGGTAGGAAGGGAAGAAGGGTTGTGACCGCTGCCTTAAAGATGAGCCAGGCATGGTGGTACATGCCTTTAATTCCAGTGTTTGGGAGGCAGAGGCAGGCAAGTATCCGTAAGTTCAAGACCAGATTGTTCATCTAGTAAATTCCAAGCCAGTTAAGGCTACATAGTGGGATCCTTTCTCAAAAGACAAAAACAAGCCGGGTGTGGCAGCGCACACCTTTAATCCCAGCACTTGGGAGGCAGAGGCAGGTGGATCTCTGTGAGTTCAAGGCCAGCCTGGTCTACAGGACAGCTGGGGCTACAGGGAGACCCTGTCTCGAAAAGACCAAAAAAAAAAAGACAAGGTGTTGGATCACAGGAAGAAGAAAGAGGAGGAAAGATCAGACACAGAGAGGGGAGGGAGAGAGGGAGAGAGGGAAAGGGGGAGAGGGGGAGAGGGGGAGAGAGAGGGAGAGAGGGAGAGAGGGAGAGAGAGGGAGGAGGGGCGAGAGGGGAGAGGGAGAGAGAACATACCAGCAGATCATGCACGGCTCTGAACCACCTTCCCCAGGCCTCTCTGCAACGTTGCTTCTGGTCTGCAACACAACCCTCATTTCACATGAGGTTGGCAGGTGCTGCATGGTAAGTATTTGGTCCAAAATCCTATGGCTAGACATGGCAGCTGCAGGGTGTGAAGGTAAAAACCTCCACCATGCCCACAGCTCCAAAGCCGGGCCTAAAGGAGGGACTCTCTAAGGAAGCAGCGTGCTCATGGGAACTGGTGCTGTCAACAGTGAGGGCAGCCAGCTGCAGCCTCAGAAGCCAGAAGCCGAGCAGGTGGTGAGAACGCCCAGTGGGCAGTGTCTTGTTGAGAAGCAGATGCCAGGAGGCAAAAGACCCCAAACCTAGACCCTCAACAGAGGGAGTGCGGGGCTGCAGTAAGTACCCAATCTCAGGAGCGCCTGGGCCCTTAACAATTCCCAGGGGCAGCTCCAGATAGTGGAGGGGGAGCTGCAGAAGGGCAGGAAGCCACCTCATCCCGCTGCCTTCTTTGTTTTTTGTTTTTTTTTTTTTTTTTGTCTTTTGCCAGGAGCAGGGTCTCCCTGCTAAACCACCAGCTGTCCTGGAACGTCACTCTGTAGACCAGGGCTGGCCTTGAACTACAAAGATCCACCTTGGCCTCTTGCCTCCCAAGTGCTAGGATTAAAGGCGTGCACCACCACACCTGGCCACATCCCCTGTCTTCTAAAGCAACGACACGGCCCAGACCTAAGCTGAAAGGAGCAGGACATCGTGGAGGCTGACCTGGGGAGGGACAGGGTGACGGGACATCGTGGAGGCTGACCTGGGGAGGGACAGGGTGACGGGACATCGTGGAGGCTGACCTGGGGAGGGACAGGGTGACGGGACATCGTGGAGGCTGACCTGGAGGGAGGGTGAGGGCACGAGGCGATGGGGGACAGGGAGGACATCATACTGCTGGGAGGGACGTACAGGAACTGGGCTGGGGAGGGACAGGGTGACAGGACATCGTGGAGGCTGACCTGGGGAGGGACAGGGTGACAGGACATCGTGGAGGCTGACCTGGGGAGGGACAGGGTGACAGGACATCGTGGAGGCTGACCTGGGGAGGGACAGGGTGACAGGACATCGTGGAGGCTGGGGAGGGACAGGGTGACAGGACATCGTGGAGGCTGACCTGGGGAGGGACAGGGTGGCAGGGCATCGTGGAGGCTGACCTGGGGAGGGACAGGGTGACAGGACATCATGGAGGCTGACCTGGGGAGGGACAGGGTGGCAGGGCATCGTGGAGGCTGTCCTGGGGAGGGACAGGGTGACAGGGCATCATGGAGGCTGACCTGGGGAGGGACAGGGTGACAGGGCATCGTGGAGGCTGACCTGGGGAGGGACAGGGTGGCTGGCCAGGCTCCAGGGTGTGGGAAGCACAACTCCTGATTTCCTGGAGGCCTTGGGGCCTCCGGGATATAATATATATATATAATATTATATATATTATATCCCGGAGGATATAATATATAATATAATATAAAGGTGGGGCTAGCCTATTACTCACTATGTAGCCCAGATTAGCCTTTAACTTGTGATCCTTCAGTTTCCGTCTCCTGAGTACTAGGATTGCTGCCATGCCTAGCTCAAAGCAATATGTTTTATCCTCACTTTAAGAATCCTTCATCAGGGGCTGTGAGATGGCTCAGCATATAGAGGTGCTTGCCACCAAGCTGTAAGAACTGAGTTCAGTGCCTGGAACCCACATGATACCAGGAGAGAACTGATTCCCACAGGCTGTCCTCTGACCTCCACATGCTCTCATACACATGCACACACACACGCACAAATACATAAATAGACAAATAAATGTCCAAAGTAAAAATTTAATCTCTCATCAAAACCAAAGCAAAACTAAACCAAAAGCTTCAGATTTGCCTTCCATAAAAAAAAAAATTCTCCTTAAAAAAAAAATTAAACACAAACTGTCTCAGCTGGGCTTGCTACAGAGCACAGCTGGTGTGATCTGACCATCCTACAGAGCTGTGAAAGCTGGGAGAGAGCAGCAAGGAGGGTCCTTCCACTTGTTCAAGCCTGAGAACTGGGGCAGGAGGAAAGATTCCTCAGGGCAGTGATGAGAGAGGGCTAGGGAGATGCCTCTCACCTGCTGTCCCTTCTGGGTAGGAGCTGACAGGAACAATAGGGACAGATTGGAACAGACCTAATAAGAACAAGTCCTCTGTGTTAATGGCAAACGGACAATTGCCAAGTCCACACCCTCAACAAAGACCAATGCTGTAGAGAAAATAGTGCTTCCCAGGGCTGGGATTGCAACTCAGTAGATAGCGGTGCATGCATAGCACTCAGGAAGCCCTGAGTTCCACCCCAGCTCTGGATAAACCGGATGTGATGCTACTCGTCTGTGATCTCAGCATTCAGGAGGAAGAGACTGGAAGATCAGAGTTCAAAGTCATCCTCATCTACCTAGTTTGAAGCCAGCCTGGGCTACATGAAACTGCATCTCAAAAATGATACTAATAAATAGTAATGACAATAGTATAATGCTTTCCTCCTCCAAATAATGAAGACAAATCTTCCTAAGAGCTCAACAGTCAGAAAACATCAGGTCTTAACAGAAGCACTTTGGAGAGAAGCTCTGTCTCTATGGCTCATTTTTCTCTTGCTGAAAAACGTCTGGCTATTGTCCTTGATAGCCAGACTTAAATTTCCACAATCTCAGCCACATTTGAATACCTTGATTCTCTCTTTTCAAAAAAAAAAAAAAATTCAACCCTACAAATCATCAAAATTATTTTGGGGAAAAAATTTCTAACACAGCATAGGATGAGGATGACAAGATAGTCACTGAATCATGGAAATGTAACTGGCTTCTTTTGTGTCTTCACATGGAAGGACTTGGACCTTGACATCAAGCAAAATATAATCTTAATGTTTCTCAGTGATTCTGTTACTGCCATCATCTAAGCTTGGGCCTTCTCGTATCCTTTATCCAGATGAGAAAACTGAGTCTTGAGCTGGAGACATGGCTCAGTGGATAAAGCATTTGCTGTGTAAGGAGGAGGATCTAAGTTCCCATCCCTAGAACTCACGAAAAGGTTGGACAGAGTAGCTGAGAGCTATAAAGGCAGCACTCCTGACCTGGGACTCGGGATGGAGATGGGAAATCCTGGCAAGTCTGAGGGACAGCTAGCCTGGCACACCAAGAGGTGAACAGCAGGTGGAAGAGTAAACATACTCAAGGAAAAGGGGTTTTATTATGCCACATAGATGTATGTATATGATCATATTCGCCCCAGTCTTTTCCCTTCATGGGCCCCTTTCCCAAGTGCTGGGATTAAAGGCATGTGCCACCATGCCCAGCCTTTGTCAACATTTAAAGGAAAGAAGATAACTAAGGTGGGCCACAAGACCCCCGCTTTACTCTGACCTTCATACTCTGACCATAGCAGTGTGTCATATTCACACATAAGCAACATGCACACATATCATACACATACACATGCATCATATATCAACACACCTACACACGCATGCATGCACACATGCCACCACACCCAGCCAAAGATTTTTTTAAAAGAAGAAATAAAACTGGGTCTCAGATCTTGCTCAAGGTTAATGGGCAGTAAGGAAGTAAGTAGTGGGTCTGAAGTCTTTACTCCATCCTTCTGGTCCCTAATTAAGATTATTTCAGCAGTGCTAGAAAAGGCAGCATTCAAATGGAAGCTGCCCGTGGAGTCTCCACATAAAGATTTCCAAGTCACTGGTCCCTTAGGAAATGTGCTTCTGAGCCTTGCATTCATCTCCACTGTCAAAGATGCCTCTGATCAGCAAAGGACATGCTGGTGGGAGCCCAGGGGACAGTCACTATGGTCTGTGGTCAGTGTTCAAATGACCAGATATCCACAGCCTTCCTCTAGGGAACACCTGAGGTTGTGTACTGTGGCCAGCTGGCTGTGAAACATGCTATTAAAAGCCATCAGCAAATGAGTTCCGGCTCTTGGGCCCACTGGTTCCTGTAAGAACCTGCCCCAAAATGATTCCTTGTCCTGTGTTTCCTGTAAATGGAGGTGTGACTTGGAGGAAATTGGTGTGTTTTCCAGTAGCCTCCAGAGGAGCAAAGCATTCAGACCCCCAGGTATAGTGACCAAAATTCAATACATTTGAGACAAGCAAAGATGAACAGTGACAGAATGCTGGCATTCACAGGGACATGCATGTGTCCCTGTGAAATATGGCTATTCACTTCTACCCATTTTCTTTTACATTCCTTTTTTTTTTTTTTTTTCAATTTCATGGGTTCTGGGAGGAAAAAGGCCAGGCTATAAACCAGCCGTCAAACTCACAACTTACACCACACACTTGAAAAATGAGCAAACACAGACAGCTCTGCAACTTAATGCTGCCTAAGCCAAAGACCATATCTAATCCATCCTTACACCCGAGCCCGACAAATGACTGCACGCGGCAGGCTGGTAATAGGTTAGCTGGGTGAGTGAATCCACCATCCATCGGAGGGGCAGGCCTGGCCCACATCCCCAACTTGGGGTGGGTTGCCACAAAGCTAGCATCAGGCTGAGGGTCATCTCCAGAATTCCCAACACCATCACTCTTCAACCTTCCCACTAAGATTAAGCACAGAATTCCCATGGCCTTGCAGAGGGACATTCAGCATAGGAAATGGGGAACCCTCGGGGGTCTAAGGCCAGCTGCTACTCTGCAAACACCAACTGGGGGTTGCATTAAGGATTCAGGCCATGGCCCAGAGCCTTGGAGGAGGGGCCTACAGTGTGTTCCCCATCTGCGGGGGGGACTCTCTCTTTTCTTAAACATTTTCTAAGAATACTGAAGAAGAGAGCCAATCACACACAAAGACAAATAAATAAAAAGTTGCTTTGTTTTCTTTAAAAAAAAGTATTAACTTGATCAAAAAACAGTTGGTGTAACAAACAGATCCAAATCCTCCACTGACAACCACGCTCACTGTTCTGGACTCCAGGACACCCGGGGTTGTCTGGGGAACCCCACGGAAGCAATAAAAGTCCAAATACAAACTGTGAAATGGCTTCCTCCAAAAACCCCCAGGCAATAAATACTGTCCTCTCTGGGAAGTGACATGTTCAAAGGGTCTTTGTGGAAATGGTGTGCAGAGCTCCTGGGCCTCTCAGTCCTCTAGTCCGCACATGAGGGGCACAGTTTGAGTCCCAGCAGGTACATGGAGAATGCCCAGTTCAGCAGAGCCGCCTGCAGGTCAGCCCTGCCCTGGTTTTTTACCCTTGTGCCTCGCATGTAGCCTGAGCCCTCTGCTCAATCTCCTCCCCTGGGTACTGTGGGGCAGCATGGCTTCTCCCCTCTGTCATCACTCACTCCAGACACATCCCTGGGAGCGGTAACATCTCTGGCTTTGGCCTTGGGGAGGCAACAGTGCTGCCTGTCTCCTTGCCAAGGATCATGTCACACCACCAAAATTTATGCTCCAGTTTTCCTTGTACCAGCTTTTCCCAGATTACCTCCCCACCCATTACTGTCCCATTAGCCGCCATGTGCTTCCCCTGTCGCCAGCCCACACTGCCTCTTTGTTGGGCTGAAGATCCCCACCAGCCCCTCCCAAAAAGGGATGCATCTAAACAACTCATTGTGAAATATCTCCTCATTCTGTCCCATCCCCTCCCAGAACCCTGCTCAGGGATCAGGCCTTTAGTAAAACACCTCCTAGGGACTCTGCGCTGTATGGTCACAGCACAAGCAGCCCCTGAGTTGCCTGAAGCCCCCCCCCCTTTCTGCAGTAACACATTTCCTCCTTATTGGTATTCCGTCAATACCTTCATTTCCTAACCCTTTCCTGCTTGGCCTCAGGGATCTACCCACAGAAGTGCCTTTGTTGAAGGAACCCAGGGTGCAGACACCAGGCTCCCAGGACAAGGACATCAACTTCAAAGGGGGAATGAGTCACTGTGCAGGGGGACAAGCAGGAGGGGCCAAGCGACAGAGTGTTCAGCTAGTACCTCTGGGCCAGGCATACCTTCCAAGAAGCACTGTGCCCACAGGCATACCTTCTGGCTTTCCACAGATCTGACATCATTCACAAAGTGATTTATTGATTTTGTTGTGTCGCATTTGACACTCACACAAGAGCCCAGAATCCGGGGTGTGGTAAACATTTTGGTCCACAGTTGCTGCAGCTACTTTATTAAAGAGTGGCTTCTAACACAGAGGCTTGGGACAGCAGACTTCCAGTCTCCATGTCTTCCAGTCTCTAACCACATGCCGTCTGCAAGCATGACCAGACTGGAGGGGGCACTCTGCTCTCAAGCCACCCCCCCCATGTCAAATGGCTCTGGACATAAAGCACCTTAGGGTATCACGCCCAGAACCCCAGCATCTCTGCCCAATACAAGTCCTGGCAAAGGAGGATTCAGCCACTGCTTGGTCTCTTCCAGGAATGAGGTGGCAGACAGACAGACCTCCCCTGCTTGTCCGCCAGCCTCTGGGAGTCTGCCCTGCACAGATCAGAAGACAGTTCCCCAAACCTGCTACCCACAGTTCTCAGCTTCTAGAACAAACCAGCTCCCTCATCCTTGCAAAAACTCTTCACATGGATTTGAAAATGACTCTCAGGGCTCCCTGCAACTATATCACATGTGAAACTCTTTCCAGAAGGTTCCCAGTGTTTACCGCATTGGGACTTCCTCACAAACATCTGCACTAAAACCCAGATCCAGGTACCCAACACTGTTCTCTGGATGTGCTTGAATCAGCTCTTCTAAAACTTGACAAAACAGACTTCTAAATAAAACTTATCTGAAGAGGTAAAGGTCACTTTATACTGAATAACCCAATAAGAGGACATTACAGCTCTAGACACACATACCAAACACAGCTGCATCCTATTCATAAAGCAATCCTACTACAAAGTCATAGACTAACCCTAAAACAGTAATAATGGGTGACTTCAGCATCTCACTCTCCCTAAAAGACAGGTCAGGGGCTGGAGAGATGGCCTTGCGGTTAAGGGCGCCGACTGCTCTTGCAGAGGACCCGGGTTCGATCCTCAGCACCCACATGGCCACTGAGAACCATCTTTAACTCCAGCTCAAGGGGAATCTGACACCCTCTTCTGACCTCCACGGCATGACACAGGTGCACCAACCTACATGCAGACAGTACACTCATACACATAAAAAAATAAAAGACAGGTCAGTCCAACACGAAGTGGAGAAACATCGGAGTTAATGACATCATAGTCAAATGCACTTAACAGACGTCTACAAAGCATTGATCCAAACACTCCAGAATACATATTCTTCTCAACATGCTTTCCAAATAGAAATTTCTCTAAAATAAACCATATATGAGGACACAAAGCAAGTGTCAAAAAATACCACAGTGGAATAAAGCTAGAAACCAACAGCGAGGGAGAAAATTCCTAACAACACTTGGAGATTAAACTGCACACCACTGAATGATGAATGGCTCACCAAAGGAATCGAGAAGGAATTTGGGTTTTTTTCTTGTTCACTCATTTTAGTTTCTTGAGATAAGCTACAGGGGCTCTCTGTAGCCCCAGCTGGCCTGGAACTCAATATGGAAACCAGGCTGGCCTGGATCTCACAGAGATCCACCTATCTTGGTCTCTCTAATACTGAGATTAAAGGCATGAGTCACCAAGCCTAGCTAGGAATTTGTTTTAATTCCTAGAATTAGCTACATTGTGGTGGTATGTACCTTTAATCCTAGCAATGGAGAGGCAGAGGCAGAAGCAGGTAGGTCTCTGTGAGATACAGGCCAGCCTGGTCTCCAAAGCAAGTTCTTGACCAGCTGGAGTTACAGGGAGACCCTGTCTCAAAACAAACAAACAAATAAATAACAACAAATAAACAAAATTTAAAAACCTGTGGGGTTGGGGCTGGAGAGATGGCCTAGCAGTTAAGAGCGTCAACTGCTCTTGCAGAGGACCCGGGTTCGATCCCCAACACCCACATGGCGGTTGAGAACTGTCTATAACTCCAATTCCAGGAGAGCTCCAGTTCCAGGGGAATCTGACACCCCCTTCTGACCTCCGTGGCATTGTACAACACGGGTGCACAGACCTACATGCAGACGGTACGTTCATACACAAAAATAAATAAATAATAAATAAATAAAATTTTAAAAATAAATAAATAAAAAAAGAAAAAAGAAAAACCTGTGGGGTTAAAAATATTTGAATTAAAAAATAATGAGGTACGAAGAAGTCAGTCCTAAGGGAGCAGTTCATACTATAGGTGCCTACATTAAAAAATTAGAGGGAGCCTTCCTGCTAAGGCTTCAGAGAATGTCTGACTAGCAGGACAAGCATACCTCTCACCATTCATCAAAGAAGCTTCGTTCTGCAACAGAAGGAGACGATCACAGAGTTCCGCAACTGGTCAAATGCAGAGAATAAGTGTTTGTGAAGATGCTTAGCCCTGAGCGATGCATCTTCAGTGCAACCTCTACACATAGGACGAATGCGTCTCTCAACTCTCACCTGAAAAGTTTCCTTATGCTCCAGGTGGTGGTTAACACAGAAACCCACAAGTAGCCAAAGCTCAGAGAGCAAGAGGCCCCAGAGTGCTTATCAGTAAGACACCAATTTAAAACTTCCACCTCTCAAGACTCAGGGATTACTGTGGAAAAGGGGATGGAAAGATGGTAAGAGCCAAAGTGGAGGAGAACCACAAGGAAACAGTTTCCCAGACAGCTGGTCATTTGCTATATGAACTCACAACAGTGGTGACAGCATGCACAGGTCCCAGACTAACTCAAACCAGACAAAGTCCCAGCATAGTCATGGGGAATCCCAACTCAGCCTAAGGAGCTTTTGGCAACTGATGGCTGCTGGGAGGGAGAGAAACAGTCTCTCATAAGGAACAGACTCTTAGTAGGTGAACAGGTTTCAACAGATGGGCTGTAACATCCAACAATATTGAAGAAGTAATTTAAAACCTCCTAACTATGGGAGCTATGGAGATGGCTCAGCAATGATTATTCCTAACTCCACTTCCAGAGGAGGTAATGCTTTCTTCTGGCCTCCACAGGCACCTGCACTCACACTGCACACACACACACACACACACACACACATATACACACATATGTATACATATACACACAATTAAGAATAAAATAAATCGGGGGCTGGAGAGATGGCTCAGTGGTTAAGAGCGCTGACTGCTCTTGCAGAGGACCCAGGTTCGATTCCCAGCACCCACATGATGGCTAAGAACTGTCTTTAAGTCAAGCATGGTGGCACACACCTTTAATCCTAGCACTCAGAGGCAGTCAGATCTCTGTGAGTTCAAGGCCAGCCTGGTCTACAGAGTGAGTTCCAGGACAGCTGGGGCTATAGGGAGACCCTGTCTCAAAAAAAAATCATTAAAAAAAATCAAAATCTCCTAACTAAAAATGTTTATGGCACTGGGGAGCAGGCTAAATGAGTGGCATATGTTCCAGATACAGTAGCACATGTCTGTCTGTATTCCCAGGAAGATGAAAAATGGAGACAGAAGAATCTCTGTAAGCCAGCTAGCGTGGCTTACACAGTGGAAAATAACAAGGGACCCTGCCTCAAACCAGGTAAAAAGCAAGGACCAACAGCCAAGGCTGTCCTCTTACCTCTACACACATACTATGGCATGCACGCACTGCACTCACACATATGAACACACACATACATCCTACACAGACACACAAAAACAAAAAATTTCAAGATAGATAAATAAATAAATAAATAAATAAATAAATATGTTTAAAAGTCCAGGCTCTAGGACTAGAGAGATGGTTCAGCAGTTAAGAGCACTGGCTGCTCTTCCAGAGGATCCAGGTTCGAATCCCAGCACCAATATGGCAGTTAACAAGCATCTGTGACTCCAGTTCCAGGATAATCTGATGCCCTCTTCTGACCTCCAAGAGCATTTGTGCAGGTCCACTCACATACATGTAGACAATACACTCATACACATAAAATAATATATAAAATATTTAAAGGTCCAGGCCCGCATAGATTCAGGGAAGAATTCTATCAGGTATTTGAAGAAGAACTAACATTTACCCTTCCATAAACTAGAATAGGAAGGAAAACTTCCAAACTCATTTTAGGAAGTCATATACTAGTGCCCAATCCAGACAAAGATACAATAAAAAAGAAAATTATAAAACAATCTCCCTGGTAAACATGGGTACAAAAATTCTCAAAATGATACTTGCAAACTGAATTCAAGAACACGATGTTTTTTTGAAAGACATGAAAGCAAAGGGATCTAGTTGAGAAGAGAAAAGGGGTGAGTGGGAGAGGGAGGGGGAGGAAGAGGGCACGGGGGTAATACGATTTGAAGACATTACGTGCATGTATGGCAATCACACAATGAAACCCACTATTATGTATAATTAATATATGCTAATAAAACATTTTTAAAAAAGCACTGGCATATCCTAGCCAGAGGAGGAAAACACACTCAGTCGGTGTCCTGGAGGAAAACAAGGCTCCAGGTCCATTAAACTGTGACAGGGCACCATGGGAAAACTGGCTCAAGTCAGCATCGGCTCAGAGCAGTCACTGAATACTAACGAGTTACAAATTGTCTCATTAAGAAGTGAGGGAGGGAAAGGTGGGCCTGGTGGCACACGCCTACAATCCCAGTACTCAGGAGGCTAAAGCAGGAAGAGTTTGAGGCCAGCCTCAGCTCACAGTGAGCTCTAAGATGGGTGAGATGGCTGAGTGAGTGAAAGCCTTACTAGCCTGCATGAATCTGAGGACTAGATGTCATCCCTAGAAACATGGTGAAAGAAACTGAAAGTTTCTCCCTGACCTTCACATGAGTGCTGGGGCATGAACACACACATTCATACACACATTCACACACACACATCCCATTTTTTTCAAAGCCAGTTTTTATTGAACCTTTGTGCATTTCATACAAAATTTCCAATCAAATCTAGACCCGTGCCCCCTTCCTTGCCCCCCCAACCTACCAGAGCTCATGCATTCTGCCAAACATGTTTTTCATCTTTTTCTCAGTCTCTTTTAAAATTTTTGATGCAGAAGTTTACTGTTTCAAGCAGAAGTTCACTGTTTCAGTCAGTACACACACACACACACACACACACACACACACACACACATACACACACACACACATTTTTTTTTTAAGAAGGAAGCTGGAAGCTGGGCACAGTGATGCAAAACAAAGGTGGATAGATCTCCATGAGATCAAGGCCAGCCTATTCTGCACAGCAAGTTCCAGAATAGCAGGGGCTACAGGGAGACCCTGTTTCAAAAAAAGAAAGGAAGAAAACTTACAGCTCCTCTTGAACTCTGAGAGTTCTGCTAGGAAGCTGTTTCCCTGTCATCTTTCTTAAAAGACCAGTCTTTTCAGGCCACTGCCCCCTCAATGGCTCTGTGGCTTGAGCCTGACTGTGCCTGTCTTTTAGTAAGGACTAGAGCCAGATTCTAACTGGCAGGCCAGTCCCTCCTCACCTACACAGAGTTCACACTTGCACACTGGCTCCACATGAGGGTTGGCTCCATTCTGTCAAGGTCAGCGTGTGGCAAGGCCACACATGCCAGTGAGAAAGAGCCAAAGATTTGGCAGAAACTTGGGGGTGGCTTTACCTGTTCTTAAGGCTCCCTCACCCCACCTGCACCCCAGGCTCTCTCTAAGATCAAGGGACACTCTGAACTCTCCTGGGACAAAGATCAAGCTCCTCTTTAATCCTGGCACTGAGACCAGACTAAGCATGAGGTAGATGGCCAGGGTCCTTACCATGAGACCAGACACAGGATGTACGGGGAGAGGGCAGGAGCGGTCAACATAATAGACAGTGGTTCCTGACCAGAAAAGATGTCTTTTTAACCTTCCTCACTCAATCCCCCAAACCCAACAGGTGAATTAATTGGGCTATTAAAATACCTGCATTAATAATGTATCTCCCATGTTAATCAATTGCCTAACAGGGCTTCTCACAGCAACAGATAGTCAGGATCTTGCCAGAGGCTACCCAAACCAAAGATAGCACATTGAAGGAGCTTACTGCATCACACACACACACACACACACACACACACACACACACACACACACACACACACACACACACACACACACACACAGAGTGTCCCAAGGAACCTCACCACCTCTCCTGTGAGACCCTCAGGATCTTTTGATGCATTCTGGGAGTCCCAAAGAGGAAATAATCACTGGAGTTGCAGTGTTCCACTTAAAGGAGGGTCTGACTAGGAGAGACCCAGCCCATCAGCAGCAAAACTGGACTCTATGGGGCTGGGCATGATGCCTGTAATCCCAGCACTTGGGAAGTAGAGGCAGGAAGATCTCAAGTTCCAGGGCAGTTGTCTACAAAGCCAGACCCTGTCTTAAGCAATCATACATGCACACACAAACACAGACACACACACACGCACACACACACACACACAAACATACACACACACACACACACGCGCGCGCGCGCGTGTGCAAACACAAATCACACATACACAACTGGGCTCACCAGACCCTGCCCTCATAGCAAGGTTCTCAGACCATTCTCTAGACATACCACTTTGCTTGCCACCAATAGATGGTTTTAGCCTGCAGACCAGCACTGAGCCCTGAACAACCAGCATCATGTCTACAGGCCACAAGTCAAGGCTGAACTCATGCCAAGTAGGACAGGAGTTGGCTAGCACACATTGAGTCCACTAAACAGAAGGCTGGGCTCCGCCCTGACTCAAAAAACCAGGACCTGGAATCAGAGAGAAAGGGAAGACAAGTCCAATATTCTGCAGCCTCCAAACAGCCTGATAGCACAAAGATACAGCTCGCCAGCCTGCCAAACCGTTTGTATCAGAGGAAGCAAAGCAAGTCCTGTCTGAGACTCTGTTTAGCTGGTGAGGAAAGGAGGGTTCCCGGTTATAAAGAATGCTGTAGGGCTCTAGCTGAGGTTTCAGCAAGTGCCAAGAGGCCACTTCTAGGCAATGTCCTGCAGCTGGATGGGTAAAGAAAATGTGCTATACTAGAAAGAAATTTTTGGTGCTACAATATGACTAGACCTCAAAAAATGCAAAGGAAAATGAGCCAGTTACAGAAAGGCAAAGTGGTGTGTGAGCTTTTCTTGGGTTTGTGGTGTTGTTTTGGTTGTTGCTTCGATATTTGACTATCGTCGCGTTGTGTTTGCGGCGATCACTCTTTTTATTTTGCTGTGCTCTCTTTTTGTGTTGTGTCTTGTGTTGGTAGGTCGAGCGGAGGTTGTTTTGGACGTTGTGCTTGCTTCTGACGCGGTCTGGGGGTGATCCGCTCGTGATCATGTTGGGTGGTCTGCGCGTGAGCGTGGGTGGGTGTGTTCGCTGGGAGTAGTGGAACTCTGTAAGACCAGGCTGGCCTTTGACTCACAAAGATCCACCTGCCTCTGCTCCCAAGATGAGCTAGCGATTAAAGCGCTGCACCACCACACCCGGCCTGATGTGGCATTCTTAGAGGAGGCAAGTCTATAGAAACAGAAACAGAGCAGAGGTCAGGGCGAGGAGGTGCAGTTATTGTTTAATGGGACAGGGGTTGAGCTTATGCAAAGGTTCTGGGTATAGATACTGGTGATGGTTCTCAACAGCGTGCCTGCATTTAATGCCACCAAACTCTAACAGTCTGGAATAGTCAAAATGGTTGTTATATATACTTTAACACAATAACTGTTACCAAAGAACAGGGGACAGCGAGGAAGCCACAGTCAATGCTGCCTGGGGAAGGAGGCCTGAGGAATCTGGTAAGAAAGGCAGGTCAGGACCTGAGGGAGAGGCGTGTAAGCTGCGGGCCACTGACCCTCCCAGCCTGTCTCAGGTGCAACACTCTGTGGCTCCCTCTGCCTTTTACTTAGTCCAGATTCCTCATTCTAGAATATTCTAAGTCTGAGCCCATGGAATCCTGCTTCAAGGTGCAGCTCTACACAACACTCTGGGGTAGTGAGGACCCTGTTTATGGGACAGCTGAATTCCCAGTCTTAAGTCTACACGGCCACTCCTTCCACCAGCAAGTCTTTCAACCGCCGCATCCCCCACTACTCATTTTGCCCCCTACCCCACACCAGTTCCTATTGATATGCTGCATTCTCTTCAGCTACTTCCCAGCCTTCCTTTTTTTTTTAAATTTTTTTTTTAAATTTTTTTTATGTTTTATTGATGCTTTTGTGTGTTTCATACATCATCTTTCCCCAATCCAGTTCAGGCATATTTCCCTTTCCGTTCCCCTCCATCAGCATCCCACCCCATCCCGAGATCATGCATTCTGGCATAACCTGTCCTGGCATTCTTCCTCTCAGTTTTTTTTTCATTTTTTAGCAATAAGTGATAATTTATGAGTAGCAAACAGCTCCTCATGTAAACAATTTGCAGGCCTGTTGTGTCCAAACCCTCACAGCCCCACAATCCAGCAGTGGGGGGGCTTATATGTTCAATCAAGTTGATCAAATGAATATCCAGTCTATAGTTGCTGTAGTTTCAACATTTACCGCCATACACAGCCCTTACATTCTAAATCGCTGACGCCACCTCTTCCGGGCAGATTGTTCCCCTAGGGCTTAGAAAAGGGGCACAGGTGGATGCAGAAAGCAAACAGTCTATTTTCTCTGGAGCTGTTGTTCTCTTGGACTCTGGTCAATTCCGGCTGTTTCCTTTCATAGGCTGACAGTTTGTCAGGAATAACCTTTCAATCCTACAAATGAAGCCCAAAGAATAGATATATAGGTATTAAAACAGCACTAATCGTTATGTAGGTTACTTTTGGTATAGACACATATGTTTGGATGGTATGTTAATCCATTAATTACATTTTTTTCCTGTTAAATATGACAGGGTCTTACTGTGGCTTATAACATCTCCTAACCTGTAGAGGATGTAAGCTTGTGGCATCAGCCGTGGGTTATTCCTCCAAGGAGAGAGCCAATAGCCAATTAGATTTGGGATATACAGGCATATGGCTGCCTCTGCTGCACAGTATTTCCAGGCAGGTGAGGTGTAGCTGGTGCTGACGGTGGAGTCTTGCTTGACTCAAGGAGACCCGTATCTGCTTTATTGGTTTAGTGGCCTTTGGTAACACTCTCTGGTATTCCAGAGGCTATCTGTACACTTGCATGTGTGGTCTCAATACATCTTTCCCATGTTAACGTCAGGTCTTCGGCAGCATGGCCTTATCACCTCTCTTCTTGCAGGTATCCCAGTTTAGAGGCAAGGAGCCTTTACCTTTTGTGGGGGCTTGGATCCCCTTAACCCACCTTCCTAGAAACCTAACATGCACTCTTTCTTCTTGATAACTCTCTAGCTTCCAGATTTTCAATAACGCATGGTTCTCAGTCAGCTGGGGCCTGGGATGAATCCAGAGGCGCACATGGGCCAGAGCTATGTGGAGGACAGCCATCCGTGCCGGACACAGCAGCCAGCTCTGGCATGCAGCTGTCAACGTGAGGCCAGCCGCCCTTTTCTTGGAGCCCCCATGCCAGCCCGGTGGGACACTGGCCTTTTTCCTCTTCCCTTGACAGCAGGGGCAGATTTAATGATCAGAAAGCACTTTGAGAATCCAGAGAGCTTGGTAATTGCTAACTCATAATCCCCAAATTGTGCTCTGCAAGGCAGCGAGAGGGGAGGCATCTGTTCTCTCAGTCTGGCTTGCTTAGCTTGTTAGCTTGGCTCTCACACTGGAGTTAGGCAGAAGCAAACACCCAGCAGGGGAGCAGGGGTCTCCACCTAAGGCTCCGCAAGCATGCTGGGAGCAAAGCCTCCCAAAGCCGGGGCGTGGGCGAGGGGGGGACAGGGACGGACATGACAATACTGCAGATTTGGGGGTCCCTCCACATCTGCTGACTCAGCATCTGCAATGATTATGACCCTGAAATCCTCTATCATTACAAATATATATTCTCTCCTCTCTCTCTCTCTCTCTCTCTCTCTCTCTCTCTCTCTCTTGTTTAGGCACAGATGGTTTGGAGGTAAGTGCATGGGTTTGGAGTGGGATAGGCTGGATTCAAATCTCACCTCCCATGCTTCTTGTCTGAGACCTCAGCCAGTCAACACTAAGCCCACAAGATTTAAAAGACACCCCTGAAAAATGAAGTTCATAAATGGTTTTCTAGTCATACAAGATTGGGAGATGCCACTCGCTATGTCTCCCCACAGTTGGTTTTTTGAATTCCTTAATTAATTTATTTATTTAGTCTTTTTTGAGACAGGGTCTCCCTATATCTCCAGCTGGCCTAGAACTCACTCTGTAGACCAGACTGGCCTTGAACTCTCAAGAGATCTGCCTGCCTCTGCCTCCTGAATGCTAGGATTAAAGGCATGAGCCACCATGCCCAGTTTAAAGACAGTTCTTAGCCACCATGTGGGTGCTGGGAATCGAACCCCGGTCCTCTGCAAGAGCAGTTGGTGCTCCTAACCGATAAGCCGTCTCACCAGGCTCTACTGTTTATTATTATTACCACATCTGTATATGATGTGTGAATGCAGGCTCATGCGATGGCGTGCATGCGGAGGTCAGAGGACAACTTTGGGTGTGGCTTCTGTCCTTCCACTCTGGGTCTAGGTCAGGTTGCCAGGCTCACCCAGGCAGGCACTGTTACTCACGGAGCCATCTCACTGCCTCTCCACAGAGGTTTACAGAACAGGGGAATGCGATCGAGGCAGAAAAGTCCCCTACAGATGACCCTCGCTAGGGCCAGATAATGTCTAAGCAAGGCTACTTCTATCATTAATACCCCATCGCCTAACAGACTCCGTCTCTCCAGACAAAGCTCAAGAACTGTCTTTCTGGGAAGAGAGATACTAAGGAGAGATAGACACCTAGCAAGTGTCCCTAGCCGGGCCATGCAGGTGGAAAGGAGGCCCTGGCCAGGCTGGGGGCCACTCGGGAGCCCACCCCTCTCATGCCGTGTCTTCTCCGCAGCTGGTTAAGCTCAGCAGCTCTGCCTCTTGGCCCAGACGTGTGGCAATAGCGAGGTCACCTTCCCGCTTCGGGTAATTTCACTCAGAGGCGAGACAGATCCATTCTGCACAGCGCTTCCTTTCGGTGGAATGGCCTCCTGTCTCTGATGGGGGTTGGGCCCTGGCGGGAAGGGACGCTTTGTTCTTCTGACCAGTGCTGACAGTTTAATTAAACCCAGCTTGAGACTGGGTCATGGAGGTCAGACATTCTTCAACAGGGCTGCGCAGACTCACAGCCCCCTGCTCCACCACCAGGGCCTTGTTAATGAGTTATTGTGGTCCTTATGACAGGGATATACACACAGGGAAGTAGATGCCCTGGGCTGCCTCAATCACCGCTGCCCCTCCCAGGCCCACAGAGACGGGGAAGTCGATCTTGTCTGGATGCATATGGGTTTCAAGGCTAAATGGAAGCCCAGAGGATCTGGATCTGGGCTTCTGGAAGGAGGTTGTAGACAAAAAAAAAAAAGGGGGGGGGGATGCAGCCAGCCAGGGAAGAGCTGCATGGCAGTCAAGCCTGGTAGGGAGAGGCTGGGGCAGGAAGCAGGTGCACGCCTGGCCCCCACCTGACAAGTGGAGACTGGAGCCGACTGTTTTAGAGAAGCTGTCAGAATTCACATATGTCCTCCAACTTGAGCCCTGCAAAGTCCATGAAAATGACATCTCCACATCATCTGTGGATTGAGTGGTGGATGAGAAATGTCCCCAAACCCAGCTAACCTGCCACCAGTAGGCAGCTGTCCCCATAGGAGGCATGGATGCAGCAGCTGATGTCTACCCCCTGCCCATCCCACCTGCCATAGCTCCAAGGGTGACACAGCTCTCAGAGAGCACCAATGGTGGAGTGTCACCTCCTGGACAGCTGGCACAAACATAAGACCCACATAGCTGTCTGTACAACCAGCAGGGCAGGCCTGGGGAGGCAAACAAAGACTTGGGGGATGAATAGGTGGGTGGAGAGAAGTTGAAGGAGAAGTGGGGTCAAGTGAAGTGAGAAGCTGGGGAACAAAAGAGTCTAGATAGATCCATATAGGGAGCTGACGTTAAAAGGAAGGGACTGATGTGTAGATGAGTGAAGAGTAGATTGGTGGGTGGGGAAGGTGAGGAGGAGGATGTGGTAGATGATGCATGCAAGAGGATGGGGATGAAGGGATGGCTACAGCACAGAGACCGGAGGAAGGAGTGGCTGCTGCCTTGCAGGTGGATAAGTGAGAGACTGGGTCAATGGGCAGTTGGGTGGATGGCAAGTGCATGAACATATAGTGGAAGAGATGGAAGGATGGGGTGGGCAGTGGTGGAGGAGGCGGAAGAGATGGAGGGATGGGGTGGGCAGTGGTGGAGGAGATGGGAGAGATGGGGGATGACATGGGCAGTGGTGGAGGAGGTGAAAGAGATGAGGGATGGGGTGGGCAGTGGTGGAGGAGGTGGGAGAGGGATGGGGTGGGCAGTGGTGGAGGAGGCGGAAGAGATGGAGGGATTGGGTGGGCAGTGGTGGAGGAGGTGGAAGAGATGGAGGGATGGGGTGGGCAGTGGTGGAGGAGGTGGAAGAGATGAGGGATAGGGTGGGCAGTGGTGGAGGAGGTGGAAGAGATGAGGGATGGGGTGGGCAGTGGTGGAGGAGGCGGAAGAGATGGAGGGATGGGGTGGGCAGTGGTGGAGGAGGTGGAAGAGATGAGGGATAGGGTGGGCAGTGGTGGAGGAGGTGGAAGAGATGAGGGATGGGGTGGGCAGTGGTGGAGGAGGCGGAAGAGATGGAGGGATGGGGTGGGCAGTGGTGGAGGAGGTGGAAGAGATGAGGGATAGGGTGGGCAGTGGTGGAGGAGGCGGAAGAGATGGAGAGTTGGGGTGGACAGTGGTGGAGGAGGCGGAAGAGATGAGGGATGGGGTGGGCAGTGGTGGAGGAGGTGGAAGAGATGGAGGGTTGGGGTGGGCAGTGGTGGAGGAGGCGGAAGAGATGAGGGATGGGGTGGGCAGTGGTGGAGGAGGTGGAAGAGATGGAGGGATGGGGTGGGCAGTGGTGGAGGAGGCGGAAGAGATGAGGGATGACGTGGGCAGTGGTGGAGGAGGTGGAAGAGATGAGGGATGACGTGGGCAGTGGTGGAAGAGATGAGGGATAGGGTGGGCAGTGGTGGAGGAGGTGGAAGAGATGAGGGATGGGGTGGGCAGTGGTGGAGGAGGCGGAAGAGATGGAGGGATGACGTGGGCAGTGGTGGAGGAGGCGGAAGAGATGAGGGATGGGGTGGGCAGTGGTGGAGGAGGTGGAAGAGATGGAGGGATGGGGTGGGCAGTGGTGGAGGAGGTGGAAGGTGGAGAGCTGGAGTTGAGCGAGGGGCACTGAGTGAATTCAGCAGCAGACAAACCCAATTCAAGTATGGCTCAGCCCTTAGTAGCAACCACTCTGGGCTTGCAAATTTCATCTATAAAAAGGGGGAAATGCTGACCTCACAGAGATGTTCTGCTGTTGGAATCGGGTCATACTGGGGACCTGTGCCCGAACGACCCAGAAGTGAACCGCCTTCCAAGCTCTTTGATCACTGACTCCATGTTCCTGAAATGTTTCTTCTCCTCCCTGGGAGGTGGAGGTGGTGAATGCCTGCAGGCTGACTTCTGCAGGGGGTGGGGGGGGCAACTCACGTGAGGAGGAAGTGGGGGGCTCTCTTCTGAAGGGAAGATGCAGAAATGGGGAGAGAGCTCAGCAGGGAAAGCACTTGCCGTCAGGCCTGGGGAGCACAGTCTAGATCTCCCATGCAGGTGTGGGAGCCCACCTGTAATCCCTTGTGAGGTGGAGACCGGGTCCCCAGAGCAAGCTGGCTAACTAGACCAGCCAAACTGAATTGGCAAGCTCCAAGCTCAGCAAGAGACTCTGCCTCAGTATGTAAGATGAAGTGTGACCGAGAAACACACCCAACATCAAGCTCTGGCCTCCACACTTATGTGCACAACTTTGTACCCACATGAACACACACACACACACACACACACACACACACACGCAAAACATCAACCAAACAAACAAAACAGAATAAAATAAACAAGAGAAGGGTGTAAGTAAGCACTCCGGGGCCCTCAGTAGGGTGCCTCCCACGGTGTGTAGACTTTCCCTATAACTCGAGGACACTGAGAACTGTTTCCAAGGCAATATCACCGCTGACTTCAGGGAGCTTCCCCTCTACTGCTCAAGAAGGGGCCAAGAGGGCAGAAACCAAGTTCTCTCTGTTAAGGACTGTCCCAGAACTGTCCCAGGCCAAATTTCAGGCTTTGGCCTGTAAAGTCCTTCTGCTGCCCAGCAGAATGGCCCCCTGCCACAGCCTCCTCTGGGCACTTCTGCAGGAGTACCTAAGCCTCCTTAAAAAAAAAAAATTGGGGCTGGAGAGATGGCCTAGCGGTTAAGAGTGCCGATCGCTCTTACAGAGGACCCGGGGTCGATCCCCAGCACCCACATGGTGGCTGAGAACGGTCTGAAGCTCCAATTCCAGGAGAACTCCAGTTCCAGGGGAATCCGAGACCCTCTTCTGCACTCCGCGGCGTTGCACGACACGGGTGCACAGACTTGCATGCAGACAGTACATTCATACACACACAGAAATAAATAAAATTAATAAAAAAAAAATTTTTTTAAATTAAGGGGCTAGAGAGATTGTTCAGCAGTTAGGAGCACTGGCTGCTCTTGCAGAGGTCTCAAAATGTCAAAAACAGACAAACAAACAAAAAAGCAGCAGATATTATAGGATTAAAGGAACCCACATCATGTGACCAGCACTAGTTTGTTTTGGGGTTTGTGGAGCTGGAAGTGGAACCCGGGGCCTTCTCAGGTACTGGCAAGGGTTTTACCACTGCTCCGGCTCCCAGACCCACTCGTTTTAACTCAGACCACAGGGGCTTTTCATTCCTGATAAACGCTGGCAGGCTTCCTACTGTATACAGCACACTCTCTTAGAGAACATCTGGGAAATACAAAAGGAAAAACCGGCCTCAGCCAACTCCCACTAGCAGCCTGCAGTCATTTCCCATGCATTATTTAGAGTAATTTATTCAGTGATCAATACAGCTTTGGCTTTTGATACCATGAACATTTGCATTATTCGTCATCTCTCATGAAGGCCCATTTTGATGGCTACTTTAGTATTCTATTAAGCAGATATGCCACAATTTACTTAACCACTGCCCCAACATTGAACCTTCAGGTTATTTCCACATTCTCCTCAATATTCTAAATATTTCTGCAGTGAACATACTTGTGCTTAGATTTTATTTCCTTGGAGTGGGGTTTCCAGGTCCTGGATTAAGCACATTTTCAGGCTCCTTATGGAGCCTCAGAGTCTTGGTGCCTGAGTCCAGTCCTAACATCTAACTATCTGTGGTCCAAGGAGAATGCCTCACTGACCCATCAGTTCAAAACGAATGGACAAACTAGCCCAATGCATGAGGATGCAAGTGAAAAGCAAACAGTAAAAGGGTATTTTTTAAATTTTTTGTTTTATTTTATTTTATTTTTATTTATGTGTACCAATGTACTGTCTGCATGTAGGTTTGTGCACCCATGTCATGCAATGCTGGGGAGGTCAGAAGAAGGTGTCGGCAGATTCCCCTGGAACTGGAGTTCTCCTGGAACTGGAGTTACAGACGGTTCTCAGCCGCCATGTGGGTGCTGGGGATCGAACCCAGGTCCTCTGCAAGAGCAGTCAGGCTCTTAACCGCTAGGCCATCTCTCCAGCCCCAAAAGGGTATTTTTTTTTTTTTGAGACATGGTCTCACTTTATAGCCCCAGCTGGCCTGGAACTTGCTATGTAGACCAGGCTTGCCTCAAACTTGCAGAGATCCACCTACCTTGGCCTCCCTACTGTTGGAATTAAGGGTTTGCACTGCCATGCCCAGCCAAGAGAAGGATTTTAACTTTTGGAAGCTGCACAGACAAGATCTACTGAGCATGCCACCTGCACACCCTGGCCACATCTCCCCCCCATCTCTGTCTCTCTCAAGTCCTCTGCCATGCTGGTTAGCATGCTGGTTAGCACAGCCTCTGCATGAAACTCTTCCACTTTCACCAGATGGAAGAGGCTTAGTAACAGATCCCACTAAGCAAAGGGAAAGTCCACTGGTGAGAAACCAGAAACGCCAGGCACTGCCTCCAGACCGTCAGGGCTCCGGGCTTAGTGTGCTTCTTGAGAAATGTGACCTCTAAGCTGAGGGGCAGCGCACCAGCTGATCCCACAGGCCTAGGGGATTATCTGGCTTAAAACGGGCTAATCAGATTCTTTCTTCCAGAAATCAAGAGTTGAGACCCAAGATCCTGTGAGGATCTAGCTGTGTGATCACTGTAGGTAGGAGAGGAGTCAGTACTGTGGCTGATACAAATGTCCAATGGAGTTACGGTTGCCGGTGAGCCAACAGCACTGATTTGCAGGAAGGAGGACAAGAAGGCCAGGATCCAAAAAGAACCAGAACTAGTCCTCACATCCCAATGACTATGAGAGAGCCGTGCCTGCTGGTCATCCCAGCCACTGTGACAGCCCCGGAGCCTGCCGGCCGTCCCCGTACAACATCACATCCTACCTTTACTCCTGCTAGTCTTCAGGGTTTCGGCTACTTAAGTCAGTACTGATTGATGCTAATCTTTCAGCCCAGACCAAAAAATAGCAACAAGGGGTTAAAAAAAAAAGTAGCACTGCTACTACTGTCAATAAGGTGCCTTTACAAGATGGCCCGTGCTGGAGTTGTGCAAGGTGCACAGGCCTCTGTCATGATTCCAAATCCTGAGCTAATGCAGAAAGGACATGCTACTCCGGCATCCTCCCTGAGTCCTGTGGGCTGGCATGCCTTGCATACAGAGAAGATTCAGAGACACGGGGAGAGTGACGTGTAGCTCCATGCCCGACTGTGGCTTAGTATGCATGAGGCCCAGGGTTCCTTAGTATGCATGAGGCCCAGGGTTCCTTAGTATGCATGAGGCCCAGGGTTCCTTAGTATGCATGAGGCCCAGGGTTCCTTAGTATGCATGAGACCCAGGGTTCCATCTCCAGCACCAAAAGAAAATGAAAAAAATGTGAGCAGAGAACTGAAGGAAACAGACTTCCTTCCCCAAGTCCAGCTATGGCCCTAGATAAGCAATGTCCTCCTGTCAAGGGCAAGGCAGGACGTTTTGGGGGAGAAGTCCCATCTTTAGAGTTTGGAATTGCCCCCACAAGGCCTGGAGACCATTACCTCCCTGGATCCCAGCCAAGAGTACCCAGAGCAGTATCTATCTTCTTGAGTGGATTTCCATATGCCAGGCTCATTATGAAATCTGGTTACTTAATATTTGTTAAAGCATGGAAGACCTTTGCTCCAGCATTCTTATTGAAATATGAAACATGAAGAGCACTGTGCTGGGAGTCAAAGGGGCTTCACACTAACTTCAAGGAAATCACTTTGCCTCTCCAATCCTGTCTCCACAGCAGTAAAGCTGGGACACAGCCACATATGCCGGGTGACGGGAGTTCTCCTGGAAGGCTGGTCACTCATCCCATTATCAAGGATGCAACAGACATTCATCCATGGTGGGCCACCCACAAGCATGGGCACAGAGTCTCAGGTGGTAGTAAATGGTGTAACAGGAAGAAAAGTTGGCTCCTGGCGAAGACACTGAGAAACCCAGAACCATCTGACCTTTGATGTTCCACTTCCCAGACTGTCTCCCACTTTACCAGGCATCAGCTTCCCGATGCACAGGTGTGCAGATGTCCCTGCCCCTGTTCTCAAGGTTGTTAATAACAGCAGATGAGGGGACTCGGAAACCTCCCAAGTCAAAATTCAAAACTGCAACAGCCCTCCAGAAAACTAACAAGAATACAAGGTTATTCTAAGTAGTTACAGAAAGCAAAGTTTGGGAAAATGCCGATTATTAGAAAACAGATCGAGGACACAAAGATAAGAACTTTCTAATATGCAGAATATCTGTCCAATAAAAGAATTGATTTCCTGGGGAAGTGGAGCAATGAGTTCCCCATTGCTGTAGGTAGCCAAAGACCGAAGGCCGTAGGAGCTACAAGGGAGATTCCTTAGTAAGTCTCAAAGGCCCATTCAACCCAAGATCCCACAAAACAAAATCAATTATAGAAAGACTCAGATTCATTGGAAAATCATGGTGCAAAAGAATTAGCAACTAACCTTTAAACTTGAAAGAGCAATGATAGCAAATAAAACCATGGTAATACATACACTCACAGATCACATAACCTTAAAGGTAGAAGGAGCTGAAAATGGAAATAAGTTCAAGAAGGACTGAACCAAATGAATAAATATTCATCCCAGGACAGGCAGCCCGTGACTGTGAGGAATGTCCAAGAACGCTCACTGCAAATCTGGCAGCACACTAGCCAGACATGCCCAGCCCAGGACCCCTGCTGTCAGAGGCAGCAGGCTTAGCTGGACACGCTGGGATCTTTTCAAGCTCTTGCCTAGAGAAGTGCCCCACACCACCACTTTCTACAGAAAGGCCTGGCCTTCCATGCCCAGAACATTTCCTGCCAAGGCTGTGGCAAGTCTAGGCCCCACTGAGCACACCCAGCCCCTCCTCTGCGTAGGGATCAAACCACACGTTACTCACAGTCTGGACAGAGCCTGGTTGTTCTGGAACAGCAATTCTGGCAGTGTGTGCAGCTGGTTACGATTCAGCCGTCTAGAAAGAACAGGAGAGGAGAAAGTCACCTAGGTGTCCAGGAGATCCAGAGGACCTCTCAGAAAGCACTGGACTCCCAGTCACAGGCCCTGAATTCTGGTCTAGCAGGACCAGAGTGCGCTCCACACAGTTCCCCTGTGGGCTGCCTGGGAGGACGAAGCCCTCACTGGCCTAGGCAGGGGTTAGTGGAGTTTGGGGTGCGGTGTTGCCTGCTTTAGGTCTTTTTCCAAAATTAAAATAACTTCATTAATTTTTTTCTGGTGTTTTTGTGACAGGGTCTCCCTGTAGCCACAGCTAGCCTGGAACTCACTATGTAGACCAGGCTGACTTCAATCTCATAGAGAGCCACCTGCCTCTGCCTCCCAAGTACTTAAAATAGTATGTTTCTAATTAATAAAAATGCATACCTTATGCTGGGTGTGTTGGTGCATACCTCTGATCCCAGCATTTGTGAGGCTGAGGTAGAAGGATCATTGTGAGTCTGAGTCCAGCCTGAGGTAAATAATGAGTTCTAGGACAACCTGGGCTAGAGTGAGACTCTCTTTTCTGAAAAATAAGTTAGAAAATGCATGCTTAAAAAAATATTCAAATTATCAAGCCCCAGCAGGCTTTCCATAGTAAACAGTAGAGATTTTTTTCTCAGTGCGAAGGATTAAATTCAGGTTGCATGCATGCAAGGCAAATGAAAACCACTGAGTTATACCCCAGCCACCCTTTGATTTTTATTTATTATTTATTATTTTTATTTTATGTGTATGAGTGTATTGCCTGTAAGTGCACCTGTGTCCTGCAATGCCCAAGGTGGTCAGAGTTGGGTATTGGATCCTCTGGAACTGGGTCCTTTGCAAGAGCAGCCAGTGCTCTTAACCACTAAGCCATTTCTCCAGTCCCCGCTCTTTGATTTTTAATGGCCAAGTAGTACTTCCATAATTTTCAATTCTTCTAAGGGAAGATGGAACCTTTTTAGTGCTTTGCACACAGGCAGAAACAAGAAATCTGGAGCATAGAAAAGACCCAGACCTGTCCTAGAAGACTTATCCTTCCAAATTTAAGCAACTAATTCTTTAACACTGG
This sequence comes from Rhizomys pruinosus, assembly GCA_009823505.1. Lineage (NCBI taxonomy): Eukaryota > Metazoa > Chordata > Mammalia > Rodentia > Spalacidae > Rhizomys > Rhizomys pruinosus. Next base: position 1,006,503 of record VZQC01009903.1, read on the forward strand.
AGTCTAAGATGCAGAAAAGAGTGCTGTTCAAAATTTTGAAAAACTAGGACTTAAGTCTCATGTGCCTATCTTTTATCAGGGGTTTGCATCTTTATAACCTAACAGGGCTTATATAGTTATATAGTTATATAGGCAAAGACCATATCCTGGTGGGCTTTCAGAGAAATCCTACTCAAAAAATTTTTTGAAAAACTATAGTAAATGAGAATAAAATCAACTATTATCATTTAGTCTCTGCTGCTCGGCAGCCCCCTATCCTGGGGTCCTACACCTATGATGCAGAGAACCTTGGTCCATGGGCAGCGCACTGAGGCTCCCCTGGGTAGTAGGTGGTAGAGCCTCCAACACTACCTTTGCCCTGAGGAATCATAAGAGCCCTGGTGACCCAAGTTAAGATATGAGACTTTCTGCATTACAATGCAGTCCAGCCAGCGAGGCGACAGCACAGTGTGAATTGCATGGAGATCACCACCAGTGCTTCCTTCACACACTGTGATAAACCAGCTCAGCAAAAACCTTCAGGAGGGAGAGGAAGAAACTGAATTCCACGGAGCCAGCGGGAGCTCATCTGCCGTTACCTCCCAGAAGGTCGACCTTCGTCTGGAAGTGGAGTGGCCATTGCCACTGCACAGGGATCTCCACGTTCACACGGGACAGACAGCCAGATCTGCAGCTTTAGGAGGTAGGAGGCGAGGTGGAATAGATTTACTTTAAAAGACAAGCTCCCAGGGAAACGCATCTATCATTGCCTTGGAAGAAAAAGGGACTACCGGGGGGCTGGAGAGATGGCCTAGTGGTTAAGAGCGCCGACTGCTCTTGCAGAAGACCCAGGTTCGATCCCCAGCACCCACATGGCTGCTGAGAACCATCTTCAACTCCAGTTCCAGGGGAATTCGACACCCTCTTCTGACCTCTGCAGCATTGCACAATATGGGTGCACAAACCTACATGCAGACAGTACATTCATATATGTAAAAAATAAATAAAATTTAAAAAAAGAAAAAGGGAGTACCAATGTAATCCTTAAAGCAGCAGGAGCAGAATCTGACCCCCAAGCTCCTTACCCCAATCCAGTACATCAAGCCTGTATTTACACTGCCTGCTAACTGCTGGGTTCAGGTTGGTTTGGTTTTCCCCAAGAGTTTCTTATTTTTCTGGCTTCAACTTTTGAAAACATTTAGAGAGAGAGGAGAGGAATTCAAAGAAAATCAGTGCTTTAAAGTGGAAACTCAAAGGACACCAATGGGCCACCCACGGTAAGAGACGCATGGGTGCCTCGAAATGAAAACAGCGGCCGAGAGCTCCCTGGCATCCTTCACCTTTAGGAACTGCTGCCAATGAGATAGGTCTTTTCTAGCATCACGTTCATGGGACAGAAGCAGAGTGAAAGGTAGGCCTTCCTCTCTCCATGTGATAACGATGCCTCCCATTCAAGCGCACGCGCCCCTCCTCCTCCTCCCATCAGCTCAGGAGTGTCTAATGCCATCATCTTGTCACATAGCTTGGCTTTTTAAAAAAAATTTTTTTTGGTCTTTTTGAGACAGGGTCTCCCTTTAGTCCTAGGTGGCCTGGAGCTCACTAGGCAGATCAGGCTGGCCTTGAATTCACAGACATCTGCCTGGCTCTGCCTCCCAAGTGCTGGGATTAGAGGCATGAACCTCCATGCCTGGCCCTAGCTTAGCTTTTAACAGGTATCCAAGATTGGTTTGTTGAGATGTCCCCTTGATAACTGAGGCAATGTTGATGCCAAGAGGGCAGCGACTCAGCCAAACATTCTCTGAGCCTGCCTTTCTGCAACTCCCATCTTGCCTCACTTCCACGCAGCTGGCTCCCTCGGGAACTGAGCACACGCCACACCTTCCCAGCAGAAGGCCAGCTGGGGCCGTGGCACTTGGATTCTCACAGCCACCAGGGTCAGGAACATGTGCTTCTACAGACACACTTCCTAACTGCTCGTAAGAGCCACGTCTGTTCTCAGACATGTTTGTGTCATAGGCAGTTACAACTATAGTTACATAATTTAATCAGCTTCATTCACAAATAAATGAAACACTGCTGGAAAGTCATCTGTATGAAAATTACATTGAATGCTTTGCAAAGATTTGATGAAAAAGGAAAGCTGTTAATTGAAGAGCTGTTGAATTAAGTAAAAAGATTTAATTCTCTACCCAGATTGCTTCCAAAGCCCTAAAAAAGAATCTCACGCTACCTTCAAAAGAAACCAAAACAAAACAATCAAACAAGGTTTATGTGTGTGTGTGGTTCCAGCAAATAAAGCCATAAAGAACCCAAGTCACTGTCTCATACGAAAAAGAATAGAGAAATTCTTGTGAGATAGGGCTGGGAAAAGAGCTAATAAATGCATATTTCTATGTTTTGTTGGACGTGGACTTTGCTCTGACTCTCCACTTCACCAGCTTTCACAAGTAACAGACCCTCAGCCTCCCACAACTCAGTATCGGAGCAGACAGCCGCTGTACTGGCCAAAGCCAAGGCGTGCACACTGTGTACCTGTCATCCTAGAGATAGAATAATGCCTGCTGTGAAGTTATTGGTGACCCACCAAAGGAAAAGGGAACTGGAAAAAGACAAAAGGACAAAGTCAGCACGGACAGTCATACTCAAAAAGGAAGCTCCTGCCGAGCCTGGGGTGGAGGCAGCAGGCACAATGGGCCATGCCTGGTCATGTCTAGACCCCTGCCACCCTGCTCACCTTCTCTCCTCCTTGGGGGCTAGCAGCACCAAAGGCAGAGTGGAATAGCTTACATCCAAGTAAGCCACTCAGAGCCAGGCATTTTATTCTAAGCTTTAAAAGAAATTGTGCTGGGCATGGTGGTGCATGCCTTTAATCCCAGCACTCGGGAGGTGGAGACAAGCAGATCTCTGAGTTCAAGCCTAGCCTGGTCTACATAGCAAGTTCCAGGCCAGCTGGGGCTACAGGGTCTATGTGAGTTCAAGGCCAGCTGGAGCTACAGGAAGACCCTGTCTCAAAAAGACCAAAAAAAAAAAAAAAAAAAAAAAAGGTAAGTATTTTATCCTCATATATCTAAGTGCACTTGTGAGTGCAATGCCCAGGAGGCCAGAAGAGGGCATCAGATTCCCCTGGAACTGGAATTAAGGATGGTTGTTAGCCACCATGTGGTTGCTGGGAATTGAACCTGGACCCTCTACAAGAGCAGCCAGTGCTCTTTAACCCCTGAATCATCTCTCCAGCCCTTTGTCTTTTTAAAGAAAGCAAGCATGGGCGTGAACACCTAGCCAAGCACTGAGATGCTGACTGCTCAGTTTCAGGCCTGGATAAAAAAACACAGCAGTAACGGCTAGAGAGACAGCTCAGGGGTTAAGAGCGATCACTTCTGTTGTAGAGGATCCAGGTCTGGTTCCCAGCACCCACATGGTGGCTAAGAACTATCTGTAACCCCAGTTCCAGAGGATCTGAAGCCCTCTTCTGACTTCCATGGGCAGTGCATGACATGGGTACACTTACATACATGCAAGCAATACATGCATACACATAAAATAAAAATAATTAATATTTTTTAAAAAAAGAAAGAAAATCAAGGAGAAAGTGAAAGCACGAAGAATAAAATTGAATCCCCGGCTCTTGATGTAGTAAGAACTGGTGGCCTTGGCTGTCTCCCTTCTCCAGTCCACTCACTACACATTGATTTTAGTTATACAAATCTCATTTCCTGCCTTGTCCATCTAACATTATATTGTGAACACATTCCTATGGTCTTATCTCTATTTCATAAATGTGATTTTTCTTTCTTGTGTCCACCACAATCTCTACTTTTTTTTTTTTTTTTCTTTTTGAGACAGGGTCTCCCTTTAGTCCCAGCTAGCCTGGAGCTTGCTTATGTAGACCAGGCTAGCCTTGAACTCATAGAGATCCATCTGCCTTTGCCTCCCAAGTGCTGGGATTAAAGGCATATGCCACCAGCACACTTCTAACTACTTCTAATTTGTTTGTTTGTTTGTTTGTTTTTGGTATTTAAGTAATGTGTAATGAACACCCAAATATATTCCAATTCTGGCCATTTTTCTAGTCACTTTCTTAACATAAAACAAACTCTATAGTCAAAGAGCATGAACTTTGGGACCCTCCCTGACCCCAGCACTTAAACCTACAGTCAAACCACTTTTCAGGACCAGGTGAGTACCCACCACTTCTTCGCCTAGATGAGGTGAGTGCCCACCCCACTCCACCTAGACCAGGTGGTGCCCACCCCCACTTCACCTAGAACATGTGAGTGCCCACCCTCTCTTCACCGAGACCAGGTGAGTGCCCACCCCCTCTTCACCTAGACCAGGTGAGTGCCCACCCCCTCTTCACCTAGACCAGGTGAGTGCCCACCCCCACTCCACCCCACCAGGTCATTTCTTTTTCATCATCATCATTATAAAATGCAGAAAATTCACCCAGACCAGGTTTTAAAAATTGAAAGCTCTATGCAGGAGCAAGCCATGCAAACCCCGAGCAAGCCGCCACTTGCCTGTTGCTGTGTTGTGGACCTGACTAGCATAGCAAACCTCAGGTCCAGGGGTTTCCACGACCACCTCAGCACACTAACGACCCCCTTTATGAATGTAGAAGCAGCAGCTCTACCTCAGGACAGATGGAAGGAATTTCACTTGTGTGAATTTTGCTGTCTTATATTTACAGGGACAAATGGCAGGGCGACGTCAAAGGTGAGGATGAGGGTACTTTTCAGTTTTCTTTTGATTATTATCTCACAGGGCACTACTAAGCAGAGTCATTCTGGGGTCTGCTTCCCTAAGCACGCAGATTCTTGCTGTCAGCAGCTCGGCCTGCCAACCCCCTCTCTGGCAGCCCCAGCCCTCTCCCCGACGGTACTCACAGACGTTCCAGCTCCTTCAGGTCATCGAACACTCCCTGCTCCACCACTGCAATCTGGTTCTCCATCAGCTGTCTGGGAGGCAAAGAGAAAGGACAGCTACGTCAAGCTGGACAAAGGCGCTGGGGCATGTTCCCATTTTGGTCCAGAGCGTGCATCCAAAGGCCACAGCCAGGATGAGGGAGGCAAGTTGTGCCAACTGGGGACAGCACATGCATACAGCAAGCATGCTGGGGTTGGCAGGCAACACACCCAATGCCTGCATCCCCATTCTGCCCAGGCCCATCTGCTGAAGAAAAGAATGGGGTGCCCAGGCCAACCAACCACCTGGCCACAAGGGATTCTGAGTCTTTCTGAGTCTCCACCAACATGCTCTCTTCCAGACTATCCAGCCTGTGGACAGCGTTTTTTCACCGAAATGGGATACTGTGTGATCATTTGGGAGATATTGAAGTACTTTTCCTCCTGTGTTTCACCCTCTCCGCTCCCAAGCAGATGGGTTACATTGCCCTGCATGGGCCTTGGACAGGGTTTGAGGCAGGGCAGGGGTAGCACACACTTCCCTCTGTTGGAAGCTTATGTGGAGCAGAATTCCAGGAGGGAGGACCCCCCCCCCCCGCCAGATGGGAAGAGAGAAAGCTTTGGTAAAGATCAGAGTCTAGACCAGCAGACTCTATCCAGTGACTCATTGCCCCTGATCTCAGAGAAGATTGGCCACAAGGCCCCCATTCCTCCAAAGACCTTGAGAATTGCAAAGTCAATCATTCTGAAAGAACTAAGGCACAAAACTTTTGCACCACCCCTGGGATTTGGAGGTGAAGGACCCTGAATAGCTGATGTTGGGTTTCCTGCAAGCCAGGTGGGGACAGGGCCTCTGAGCCAAACTGAGTTGCTGTGGAGACAACAAAGTCATTCCTAGGTCAGGTGCCTGTGTGCCAGGAACGCCTCTATTCTCCAAGATCAGCAGAGCAGGAAGAGATGAAGAGGTGAAGGCCTGACATGAGCACATCACCTCCACCCAGCCTTACAGCACTGTAGATGGCTCACAGCTGGTCAGCCACCCAACCCAACAAGGCTGTGCCTACCACCTCCAGGATCGGCCACTCTCAGACACACCTGAGCAGAGTCACATCTGTCCTCAATTGCTTCCTCTCAAATCAGAGGCCGTTGCCTTGCTGGGGAGTCCTTCTGAAGCTCAGATTCCAAAGAACTCGGTAGATGATGGTCAACTAAAACTATGCTCTCTACCCCCATCCTTGTATGTTGAACCTAATATCCTGTATGATGTGTTTGGGGGCAGGACTGTTAGGGAGGGAGGTCAGGTGAATGTGGTCATCTGGGTGGGCCCTGATACCCAGGGACTAGTGATGTTACAAGAAGAGGAAGAAACTCCACAGCCTTCTCTGTGTGCTCACAGGGCGGGCCAGGCAAGTCACGGTGAGCAAGTGCCATTGAAAAAAAGGAAATACCCCTTCAGCCCCCACCCATGACTCCACAGAGGAAGGCCAGGGCTAGCCTATAACTCTTTTTTTTTTTTTTCTGTCTGTTCAAGTCAGAGTCTCCCTGTAGCCCCAGCTGTTCTGGAATTCGCTCTGTAGACCAAGCTGGCCGCGAACTCACAAAGATCCACCTGCCTCTGCCTCCCAAGTGCTAGGATTAAAGGTGTGCGCCACCACACCCGGCTGCCAATAACTCTTAAACTCTCACCCAGAGTTCTGCCTAGGGCCCCAATGCTGCAAGTGAGGGAAAGAGACAGATGGCGAGGGAAACAGCACCGAATACTCACAAGACTCGAAGCTGCTTGAGCCCAGCGAAGTCATTCTTATGGATCCGAGTGATGTTGTTCCCGTTGAGTTCCCTGGCAAAGAAAAGGGGAAAAGAAAGTGGTGAGGGCTGGAGAGATTGCCTAGCGGTTAAGAGCGCCAACCGCTCTTACAGAGGACCCGGGTTCGAATCCCCAGCACCCACATGTGGCCGAGAACCGTCTGAAACTCCAGTTCCAGGAGAACTCCAGTTCCAGGGGAATCGAGCCCTCTTCTGACCTCCGCGGCATTGCACCAACACGGGCGCACACCTGCATGCAAACAGTACATTCATACATACCAAAAAATAAATAAAAAATTTAATAAAAAAAAAAAAGAAGTGGTGAGATGGATGGGGTGGGATGGATGGGGTGGGATGGATAGGGTGAGATGGATGGGGTGGGATGGATGGGGTGGGATGGGGGGGGTGGGATGGATGGGGTGGGATGGATGGGTGGGATGGATGGGGTGGGATGGATGCGGTGGGATGGATGCGGTGGGATGGATGGGGTGGGATGGATGGGTGGGATGGATGGACTGGCCCCCAGAGCTCAGCTCCAGACTCCCCTCTACCTGGATCAAGCCAGTTGTCTCACCAGTGGGGTAAAGCTCAGCCTTCCCAAGAAACAAAATAGGCTGGGGCCTCTGTGCAGCCCACATTCTATCAATAGGGACAACAAACATGGCACAATGCTGGGCAGGCTGTGGAAACCCCAATCATGGTTCCACCCTGCGAACTCAGTCTAGTGGAGAGATAAGAAAGTCACACAGGCCAAAAACTGGGAATGGCCATGGAGTAAAAGCTGGATGTGTGGCACACACCACTAATCCTAGCACTTGGGAGGCAGAGACAGGCAGATCTCTGTGAGATGGAGACCAGCCTGTGTACACAGTGAGTTCCAGGCCAGCTGGGGTAAGGGAGACCTGTCTCCAAACACCAAAAAAAAAAAAAAAGAAAAGAAAGAAAGAGAGAAGAGAAAGAGAAAAGAGAGAAAGAGAGAAAGAAGGAGAGAAGGAAAAAGAAGAAAGAGGAGAGAGATGAGGGCGGAGAGATGCTAGTGTTAAGAGCGCCCCCGACTGCTACTTGCAGAGACCGGGTTCAATCCCAGCACCCACATGCGGCGCTGAGAATTGTCTGAAACTCCAATCCAGGAGACTCCCGTTCCAGGGGAATCCGACGCCCTCTTCTGACCTCCGCGGCATTGCACGACATGGTCACCAGACCTACATGCAGTCAGTACATTCATACACATAAGAATAAATAAAAAATTTTTAAAATCTTTAAAAAAAAGAGGAAAGAAAGAAAGAGAGAAAGAGAAAGAATGAAAGAAGAAAGAAAGGAAAAGAAAAGAAATTTAAAAGGCCGTGGCAGCCCTTGAACACACTATATCATCCCGGGTGACAGAGGCTCACATTCTGAGATCCAGTTCCAGAGCACTGAGGAAGTGAGACTCAAGCTGAGGCCCAAAAGACAAGAAGGAACTACCCAGAGAGAGGCACGGAGCAGACTCGGGGAGGACCCCATGGAGTCAACCCAGGTATGGGCAGGGAGAGGGTAGAAAGGCCCAGAATTGGGGGCTGAGGACCCAGGCCACCAATTGCCAGAGAAAGCAACCAGAGGAAAGGCAGGGAGCCAGTAAAGGCTCCACACAGGAGCCCAAAAGGCCCGACCCAAAGCAGCTAGCAGGAAGGCAGGACCGTGGAATAGAAGGCCAGCCAGCTGTCCCCGTCCCAGCACCCTGCCCACAGCTGCTGTGGCTCGTCCTGTCGCGCCATCCTGGGTGTCTGGCCCTTCCTCCATTCCAAAGCCACATCCGCTCTTCCCTTGGTAGCTCCTGTCCTCGTATCTGCAGCTTCCACCATGGGTAGACACACCCCACGTCAGAGTGGGACGGCCCCACCTTCCCCCACCCGCAGGTCCTTGCCCAGCCTCTATTCAGATATTCCTCTTCCTCTGGGAAAGTTCCCCGAAATTTTCACTATTAGAAAGTTCTTGCACTGACTGAGCCACACACAGCACATACTTAGACCCAAGCTGCTCCCTCCAGCATCTAATTTGTCCCCAGGTGGCTGCTGGCCACAGCATCACTGCTCCGCTTTCCTACTGCTGTCACCATCACCTGCATAGTTTGTATCAACCTAAATGCCTACACACACACACACACACACACACACACACACACACACACAGGTACACGCACACTCATAGCATATGTGTACCATATTTACTTGTAGGCCATTCTTCTCACTTAACCAAACAGTGGCCAAAAGTTCTAGGTATGGCCTTAAACCCAAATCAAGTCCTAGCTACCCTGAGATCAACAAACTCCTGTCCCAAATGTGGTAAGGGCGTGTGTTCTGAACAGTGGTCTAGCACTGCTTCCTGTAAGAATCGTGTGTGGGGTTCGCTTCCATGCACTCCAGGAACCTAGATTCTTGACCAAGGCCAGAAAGTAACCACTGTGACTGCCCTACAGATCATGGAAGAGCAGCTCTCAGACACCTGGTGCTCCAGAGGACACCAGCTAGCAGACGACAGAACCCACAGCCATGACTGACACCTAAGACCCAGGCTTTCAATCCAAGCTGATAAGCCAGGAATCCTTTTGACTCATCCCTGCCCTGTGCCTTGGGACTGTTTCCTGAGCCTTATAAGTGGTGGAAAACCCTCATCCCTGCCCTGTGCCTTTTCTAGTAGGGTCTGAGGGGGGCTCAGTGATGCTCCAATTTAGCACGGGCATCAGCAGCTGCCCATACTGAGCCTCTTCCTCACCCTAGGTGCTGAAGGAATTCCTTCTCCATGAGACAGGGTCTTACCTTTTAAACATCATTTTATTTATTATTTTTATTTTATGTGTATTGCCTGCCTGTATGTAAGTGTACCTGTGTCATGCAATCCCCACAGAGGTCAGAAGAGGGTGTCTGATTCCCCTGGAACTGGAGTTAAGGACAGTTTTTAGCTGCCATGTGGCTGCTGGGATTTGAACCCAAGTCCTCTACAGAAGCAGCCAGTGCTCTTAACCACTGAGCCATCTCTCCACCCCGACAGGGTCATAACTTATTGATCTAAATTGTTCTTTCCTGGACCGGCCTTCTGCAACAAGACCATTTCCAAACACTGACACTACATCCCTAGGAGCCCTTGAAAACTGACTTCCACTCCCAACAAGGCAGCCTTCTTTTTGCCATCCTGTTGAAATCTTCAGCTCCAAACCCAATATTACGGGACATATTTGGTAGTTTTATTGTTCTTGTTTTAAAAGTACATCTCGGGCGGGAGAGATGGCCTAGCGGTTAAGAGCTCCAACTGCTCTTGCAGAGGACCCGGGTTCGATCCCCAGAACCTACATGGTGGCCAAGAACCGTCTGTAACTCCAATTCCAGTAGAACTCCAGTTCCAGGGGAATCCGAGACCCTCTTCTGACCTCCGTGGCATTGCACAACACGGGTGCACAAACCTACATGCAGACAATACATTCATACACATAAATTAATTAATTAACTAATTAATTTTAAAAAGTACATCTCATTAGTTAGAAGGGCAAAAAATGTTAACTCAAATGGTTGGCAACAGAATGGTGCTCAGATGAATTTCAGCACATCCAAAAAACCAAATTAATAATGCGTGGCCGCTGAATACTCTACAGACATGCTTGTATACGAGGAAAGCTGCCGTGACACAGAATGTAGCAATGGGTTACAGGACAGCCTGTATCCAGGAGAGCCACTTATACACAGGTGTCCGCATCCACTCAAACACACACACACACACACACACCACAGAGATCTGTTCACTGGGTAAGCACATATTAATAATAAGACATAATGTGACCTTAGGCTCTTCTTAGTTTACTTTTTTGCACTGTAATTTTTAAAGTCATTTATATTTTTCTAAGAAAATATCCAAGTTATTGCATTTTAAAATGATAGTAACATATCCATACTTTTTGGGTCTTTTTGTTTGTTTGTTTGTTTGGGTTTGTTGCTTTTTTTTTTTTTTTGTCTTTTTGAGACAGGGTCTCCCTGTAGCCCCAGCTGTCCTGGAACTCGCTCTGTAGACCAGGCTGGCCTTGAATTCACAGAGATCCGCCTGCCTCTGCCTCCTGGGTGCTAGGATTAAAGGCATGCGCCAACATGCCCAGCTATATTTTTAATTTCCTTTAGAAAGGGGAAATAAATGAAAGGTATACATAATCCCATCACTTCGAATAATCCCACTGATATTCTGGGATATTTTCTCTCCAGTATTTTTTTGGAATACAGTTCTTATTTTGCTAAAGAAAATTCACAAATACTTCCTGGAGACTTACTTAGACCACTGCCTGAGCCTGGAGATAAGACTATACACGGGCCGTACAGCCCACTGCTGCTGGATAAACAGACCACACAGTCCACTGCTGCTGGATAAACGGACCACACAGTCCACTGCTGCTGGATAAACAGACCACACAGTCCACTGCTGCTGGATAAACAGACCACACAGTCCACTGCTGCTGGATAAACAGACCACACAGTCCACTGCTGCTGGATAAACGGACCGCACAGCCCACTGCTGCTGGATAAACAGACCACACAGTCCACTGCTGCAGGCCCTGTTGGTTCTCGTAAGGTTCTGACAGCCATGAAGTATCTTTCATTTGGAACATCAGTTTCTTGACCCCTTTCCTGATTCCCCATGCCTGAGATACCCAGCTTCTTCTTATCTTTTTCCTTCGGGAGGCTGAAGCAGAATGATCACAAGATCAAGACCAGCCTGGATTATGTAGGGAGATCATGTCTCAAAAAAGGAAAAACACCAAACACCAAGCAGATGAACAATATTCACAACGTGAGTTACATTTGGAGGAGTCTATTCCTAGGAAAAGGTTGTGATGGTAAAACCGCGATGCACTGGACATTTGTTCACCCCCTCTCATGGCAACCAGGCTTCAGAAGGCAGCTATCACAGCCCCAGTGCAGCACTCACAAAACACGGGGAAGACAAATGCCAGGACTTGTCTACGCACGAAGCAGGGCAAACCCAGAACTTGGAAATTCCCAAGAGTGGAATTCCCACTAAGACTAGGAGTGGGGGGGGGGGGCTGGCTGGCAGGGCTTCTGGTGAAGTCTGGCACCTGCTGAGTTTTCTTTACTGAGACAGTGAACACCCTGGGACACAATCCCCAAATCAGGTAGCGCCCCCCCCCACACACACACACTTCCTCCCATCACTGCAACCCTGTGCAAGAAAAGACTGGATAGGGAGAAAAAAAAAAGGTTCAGGTGGTAAAGTAAATGCATCCTGTCTTCAGGAGCCCCGCCGGAAGCTTCCAGGAGACCCTGTCCCAACCCCAGCCTGCCCTCATGTGCCCTCACTCTCAGTGGCCAGAGTTAAGCATTTCCTCTCTGCGGAGAACACCTCCCCTTCCTGTGTGGAGCAGCTGCAAAGTCATGAAGCCCATGCTGGAGACCTCACCTCAGAAACACGGCGGGGGCTTAGCTGGGAGAGCAACTGCCCCAGCCACACTGCCCCAGACACACTGCCCCAGACACACTGCCCAGCCACACTGCACCAGCCACACTGCCCCAGCCTCCCTCGCACTGGAATGTAGGTAACATCAGGAGCTCCATTCCTCAACAGGTGACCCCACAGTGTCGCCATGGAGACCTTCTCCTAGCACACTGGGGACGAAAGTCTGGGATGTGCTGGATCCCCCAAGACCCCTGCAATCAGAGCAGCAGGGAGTGTCCACACAGGGCCAGCTCTCAGCCTCACACTCAAGAGGAACTCAGGATCCAGGCTAACCTGGGCAACCCAAGGCTTTGCCCCAGGGGCCCACACCTGCCACTCTTCCTTACTGGGTACCTGCTAGGTGTGGTCTGGGCCTGCTGTAAGCACTCCTCCTTACTGGGTACCTTCCAGGTGTGGTCTGGGCCTGCTGTAAGCACTCCTCCTTACTGGGTACCTTCCAGGTGTGGTCTGGGCCTGCTGTAAGCACTCCTCCTTACTGGGTACCTGCTAGGTGTGGTCTGGGCCTGCTGTAAGCACTCCTCCTTACTGGGTACCTTCCAGGTGTGGTCTGGGCCTGCTGCAAGCACTCCTCCTTACTGGGTACCTGCTGGGTGTGGTCTGGGCCTGCTGTAAGCACTCCTCCTTACTGAGTACCTGCTAGGTGTCATCTGGGCCTGCTGTAAGCATGCTTTACTCAGTGTACTCCACAGCCTTTTAACAAGTGAGTCTGTCCTCTGCAACCTGCTGATGAGAACTGGGCACAGAACAGAGATGCAACTGGCCCAGTGCTACATCGCTAATAGATGGTAGGGCAAGGGCAGAACTCAGGCCAGTGTGATTCCACGTTCTTCCCCTACACCATGAGGCTTCAGGTTACTGGCTTTGTTCTGAACTGTCATCCTGTGCCCTGACCCCCCAGCAGTGGAACCTTGGACAGAGGTAAGCACGCTTGGAGTCCTCTGTTAAGACCCAGTGTCCTGCCTAAGCAGAAGCGTCAAGGGTCTCTCAGCCAGCCTAGTCAGCTAAGAATGTAGTCAGTGAAGAAGCGCTCAGGCCCTGAACATCCCTGCTCCGCTACATTACCCCTGTGGCTTTGGGCAAGGAGCTTAACTTCTCTGTGCCTCAGTTTCTCTGTCTATAAAATGAAGATGATGGTGGTACTCATCTCTTAGAGATGTGGGATTGTATTAAAGCTTTGTATTAAAACACCAAGGACCATTGCTGGCACACGTTAGTGCTCTCTGTGTAAGAATGACTACTGTGATGACTTTTACTGCTACTGTTGTTTTCCTTGAGGACCATGGCTTCCCCCACATAGGAGCTGGGGGCGGGGAAAACAACCTCAGGCCCAGCTCAAGCTGGTGCTGATGGCAGGGCCGAAAAGAGCAGAAGGAGCCCGCCGCTTATAGCCCTCAGACTCTAGGATGCTAAAACCAGGACAGACACTAGGACAGTTCTCTCTCATCCAAGGGCGATGAGTTCACCCTCTCGTCTCAAAGGAGACACACACCGATTGCCTCACTTTTGCACCCACCGATTGCCTCACTTTTGTCCATTCTTATGTGGCCCTAGTCTAAACGATAAATGTCAGTGACAAAAGATTTAAAAGAAAATCTTCTGAAGGAAAGCTACCGAGGAGAAAACAGAACCTTGAGAATTTCTTTCTTTCTTTTTTTTTGGTGAAGTGCACCTGCCTCTGCCTCCCAAGTGCTAGGATTAAAGGCGTGCACCACCATGCCCAGTGAGAATTTCTTGACTCCTCTCAGGAAGCAAGAATTTGATTACCATCATCTGAGTGTGAAAATCTAACAGGGATCCAGAGGATCCATGACGCCAGGCCCTCCTGTCCCAGCTCCCTGTACTGCTTTCACTACCCTGGAGTTCCAGCCATTCCCATACCCTAGCCAACCATTATATTCCCACGGTGGCCCACACCCACAGTGGAGATGAAGTGCTCTGTCACCCACTGTCACTGTGAGAGACGGGGTCCCCTGGGCTGGTTGTTACATCTTGTCCTCACTTTGAAATGCTGCCCTGGTCAGATCCAGGGTCGAGCACTGCAGTCAGATGGGGAGCACAGGGGGGCGGAAGGAAGACCCTCTGGCCCCACCCAGACAGAATTCCGAGGTCCACAGAGCCTGGCAAGCGTCCTGCAGGTGGGCCTAGCTGCCCGTGAGACCCATCCCACGCCTTCACCCTTGTGCCAGCACCTTGAAAAGCTGCCAGTGGGCTCCCCATACTCACCCTGGCTGTCCTCCAGTCCGTTCTAAAAGCTCCAGCCAGAGAGGTCTTTCCAAGCTGCAATCTGATCATGCCCCCCCCCCCCGCTCTGCAATGAATTCCGTTGCTCTTGGAACCAGGACAAAACCTCCTTACCATGTGCTACAAGTTCCCCGTGGCCTGCCTGGGAGACCTCCGGACCGCTGCACCCCCATCCCTTTTACTCCAGCCCCCCTCCCCCTGCTCAGGCCTTTGAGCCTGCCATCCTTTCTCCCGGGGGCCCCGCTCCCCCTTGGCATACCTCACCCGAATTTCTCTTTCCCACTGGCAGACCCTCCTCTCTCTCAGAGTAGCACCTCTCTACTCTAAAGCCCAAATCAAGGGGTGACTTTGCAGGGATTTGGGGTAGTCTTGAACTGAATGCACAGCCCCACATGACACCAGAAGCTTCTGAGGACACAAGCCAGTCTGTTTATTGGTATGGTAATTTGTGAATTGTCTTTTTTTCTTTGTTTCTTTCTTTCCACATTTCTGTGCACAACACACGTTTCAATAGTATTTCTTGAGTGCAGGAATGGATTTGCCTTAACTTGACTCGTTTCCAGTAGCACTGGCCTGAGTGGATTCTCCACGTTTCCCTCCCCACCCAAAGGGACTCCCACTGATTAATAAATGCTCCCCCCAAATTGACATATTCCAATGAAAGTCACATGCACACAGTGTGCCCCTTGGCAACAACCTCTTCCAGGTCCTGCTGTTCTCCTAGGTGAACTCAGTATCCACCTAGTGCCCTTCTAGCCAGAGCGGATCCTTCCAGACACATCACTGGGAGGGAGGGAAGGGCTGTCCCCCTCAGCTCAGGGCTTTCTCCTCTTCCTGAGAAGCAGATGAAGGATCGTGTACCTTGGAGGGACAGACCCTGCCCTCGTTGCCTGGTCGATTCTCTCCGTGTGATTCTCTCTGCAGGCCTTGTCACTGGCTGAGGAGACCGAGGCCGCTGGTTAAGCAGCAGCCCTGGGAAGCCACTCGGGGCTCAGTGTTCTTTGTTTTGCTTTGTAGATTTTATTTATTTCTATTTTATGTATATTTCTGCCTTGTCTGCTGGAATCAAAGGTGAGCACTGCTTTTCCATCTTACAAACTGCAGGTCCATACTGCACTAAAGGTCTATTTCATTTCCCCCTCCAGCTCCTGGCATATACTTCTACTCACCTGTCCCTGAGCCTGACCACTCAAGTGTCTCTGAGGGAAGAACGGCACACTCTTCAGACCTTCGTCCCTGCCGCTTTCCCCAGCACCACGTCCTCAAGGCTGGTCGGCTTTAGCGTGCGCAACACTGCCTTCCGCTCAAGGCTAGTGATGTTCCACCGTGTACATATCACTGGTCTGTCCATTGACCCTTGGGCTGTTTCTGCTTCTTGGTTTGGGAATAATGCCACTCTGAACACAGATGAACAAATAGCTCTTCAAGGCTCTGCATTCAGTTCTTTTGAGTTTATACCCCAAAGTGGAGTTACTGCATCATATGGCAATTCTAATTTTTTGAGTTATTACCATACTGTTTTGCACAACAGCAGCGTTCCTTCACCATTCCCATCATTGCACATCCTCACCAACAAGTGTTATTTTCTATCTGGGAAATTTTCTTATGGTAGCTATCCTAGAAGTGGGACCCGACTCAATTCTGATTCCATGTGATTATCTGTTCTGAGAGTCAAACCCCATTTCAGTCCTTTCACTGCTGAGACCACGTCCTGCTCCCGCCAGTCCCCTTCTCTGCGCTGGGATCTGCCCGCAAACAAGTACTCTGCAGTCAGGATCCCCCCAACAGCCACAAGGCCCCCATAGCCATTGCCTGCCAGTCACCCGCCCCGGACTTCCTGAGGCTGATCTTCACCTGCAACCCACCTCCCTGCCTACCAGCAGCTCTGCTCACCACCACCCTCACCCCTGGATGGGACACCCCTCCCCATGCCAGTCAGAAACTTGGGTTTACCCCAATGTGTGCCTGCAGGAATCAATGGAGGGAGGGGAACCAGGCAGCTTTGGTGGCCTCAGTGCTAAGCACTGACAGGTGCTTCATAGTGTTGAGTGAATGAGAGAAGCCAGGCCTTATTAACATCTGAAGAACAGCAGGCTGCGTGCAGTCAAATTTAAAAGCTACACACAAACACATCTCATGACTCAGGGACTCTCCACCAACCACTGAGCAGCCAGCTGTCTTGTCCCCCCTGCAGATGGCCCCACCTCTCTCAACCTCCAAATCTGCAAGGCTGGGTTAAGGAAAACTTCTCCCAGGACTGCAGAGCCAAAGGATGCAGAGAAAGCATTTTCACTCAGAGCCTGGCATCAAAAGTGGGCTATAAATCAAAGTGCCATCTCTCTCTGACCCATGGCCTGCCCTCCCCAACCCCACCACGCAGGGCCTTGTTCCCTCCTTCCCACAGTCAGCACGCCTACAGCAGCTCTCTGTGGGCACTGGCCTGAGCTCCTTCCATGCTGTCCTTTCCTGCCCAAACTTCCCTCCACCCATTTCCTTCCAGCCGTCTGCTCACACCTGCCTTCCACTTCTCCCAGGAGTCTGCAGTGCCCTGGCCCTCATTTTCAGAAGGCTCATGGCATCACCCTCCTCACCCTCCGTTCTGGCTCCGTCCAGTGCTCCCCATCCAGAGCGGAGCACAGCAGCAGCTCCTCCCACTGTGCCATCCTTTCCTTGCCACCCCATTTCCCCTACCCTCTTAGGGTGTGCCGAAGCAGAAGCCATCCTCCTATGACCTCAGAGGGTGTGTTTTCTTCGCCAGGAGACCCCAACAACAAGATCACGTTCCGTTCACCCTAGCTCTGTACCTCCTGAGATCACCTTTGACAGACTACCAAATTAGCCTCTCTGGGACAGGCCTGGGAATATGTGTCCCATGCCAGGACTGTGCTCCAGTCACAGGTCCCTCTCCCAGGCTGGAGCCCCCACTGGCAGGGGAGCCCCCACTGACTGAGATTCCCCACACACACACACTCTTCACGTGCAGCCTCAGGTCCTGTCAGAACTCCATAGTAACTGTGTTAGAGGATCCCTGTCTCTGCTGTAACAATTACCACATAACTAGCAACTGAAAAACAAAACCCCAAATCTATCACCTCACAATTCTGGGGAGGGTGACACTGGCATGGCTGCCTTCCTCTGACGTCCCCAGGAGAAAGTCTACCTCCTTGTACTCACTGGCTGTGTCACTTGGCTCCTAGAGCCTTCCTTACCAGTCCCCAACCTCTGGCTTCTGTCACTGCACCCCCTACCTGGCTGTGGCCTCCTTCCTTCTTAGAGGTACGTGTGATGACACTGAGCACATTCGGATGAGCCTAGATCTCACACACCTCCACTCCTCATGATCCCTAGCCTAACCGCATCAACAACAGGCGGATCTCTGTAAGTTCAAGGCCAGCCTGGTCTACAGAGTGAGTTCCAGGACAACTGGGGCTACAGGGAGACTCTGTCTCAAAAAGACAAAAAAAAAAAAAAAGTAAAATTAACCACTTAACCACTGAGCCATCTCTCCAGCCCCTAAAAAGTAGAATTTTTATTTTATTTTATTTATTAGAATTTTTATTTTTTTATTTTTTTTATTTTTTTATTTTTTGGTCTTTTCAAGACAGGGTCTCCCTGTAGCTCCAGCTGTCCTGGAACTCACTCTGTAGACCAGGCAGGCCTTGAACTCACAAAGATCTGCCTGCCTCTGCCTCTCAAGTGCTAGGATTAAAGGCATGCACCACCATGCCCGGCTTATTTAGTAGAATTTTTAAAAGGAACTCAGATATGTTTTTTGAGCACTGTGTGCCAAATAACAAGGACAGGAGAATACATGTGCATAGGGACATGTGCATAAGGACACCAAAATCTAAGGCATCCACCAAACAAACCACCCTGTTACAGAGGAATAGCAAAGCATAGCAGCACTTGCCTATAATCCCAGCATTCAGGAGCCTGAGGCAGGAAGATTATGAATTTTAAGTCAGCATAGGCTGCATGCCAAGTTCCATACGAGCCTGAAACAGGGTCTCAAAAGCTGGGGTACAGTTTTCTTCCTTTCTAATGAACAATTATAGAATAATTAGAATTGTAATTAATAAATATAGAAGGAATAGATGAATAGACTCACAATTAATAGTTATGGAAGACGGGCTGGAGAGATGGCCTAGCGGTTAAGAGCGCCGACGCTCTTGCAGAGGACCCGGGTTCAATCCCCAGCACCCACATGGTGGCTGAGAACCGTCTGTAACTCCAATTCCAGGAGAACTCCAGTTCCAGGGGAATCCGAGACCCTCTTCTGACCTCCGCGGCATTGCACGACACGGGTGCACAGACCTGCATGCAGACAGTACATTCATACACATAGAAAATAAATAAATAAAAATTAAAAAAAAAAGTTATGGAAGACAAGATTCATTAATGAATAGTAAAATTCATAGGTAGAACTTTAAGGAAACATACTGTATAGTCAAACTATCATCCCCCAACTACTTACTACCTTAAAATGAACAGTCACTCTACAATGGAGAAAACTAGCAGATACCATCTTGGCCAGAAAATAAAGCTAGTCAGCAACAAGACACATGGACATCACATAACCACAGGACACTCTGAGGACACATCATCCTAGTGACATTCTTACCAAAAATACACAGACTCAATCAAAACATGAAAAATGCTAAACAACCCAAACCAAAGAACTTTCCAAAAAATAACTGGATAGTAACCTTTCCAAAGAGTCCAGGTCATGGAAAGCCAGGAAAATCAAAGGGCATGCCCCTGATAGCAGGAGACTGAAGAGAGAAGGTTAGTAAATGAATGCGGAATCCTGGGACTAAAGGGAACACTGTGGGCAAAAGGAGGCAGAACAAGGTCTGCAGTTAATAATATCGCAACTGTGCAACTTCCTCAATTGGCTAGCCCTACTGTGGTTATAAAGTTAGTATTCACCAGGCGTGGTGGCGCACGCCTTTGATCCCAGCACTTGGGAGGCAGAGGCAAGCAGATCTCTGTGAGTTCAAGGCCAGCCTGGTCTACAGAGTGAGTTCCAGGCCAGCTGGGTATACAGGGAGACCTTGTCTCAAAAAACACCTAAATAAATAAATAAATAAAGTTAGTGTTCAGAGAAGCTCATGGAAGAGTACATGGAAACTATGAATGTTTTTTCTTTTAAGTTTTATCCTTTTTTTTTTTTTTGGTATTTTTGATTCAGGGTCTCCCTTTTAGTACCAGCTGTCCTGGAGCTCACTCTGTAGACCAGGCTGGCCTTGAACCCACAGAGATCTGCCTATCTCTGCCTCCCAAGTGCCGGGATTAAAGGTGTGCACCACCACGCCCGGCTGAAACTCTATGAATTTTTAAAAATAGTTTATACGGGGGCTGGAGAGATGGCCTAGCGGTTAAGAGCACCGACTGCTCTTGCAGAGGACCCTGGTTCGATCCCCAGCACCCACATGGCGGCTGAGAACCGTCTGTAACTCCAATTCCAGGAGAACTCCAGTTCCAGGGGAATCTGACACCCTCTTCTGACCTCCGCGGCATTGCACGACACGGGTGCACAGACCTACACGCAGACAATACATTCATACACATAAATAAAGAAATTAAAAAAAATTTTAAATAAAAAAAATAGTTTATACAATATAAACATATGCAGACTCCCTCCCCCTCCCCACCTTACTAAGCCCCCACTTCACATCCTCTAGTATTGTCTTTTTTGAAGGCCTATCTCTCTGAATTTTTTATTCAAATACTTCACACGTATAAACCATTTTGAAATAACATGTGCTCTATTATCATTCGCCTATCTAGTCTTTTAAAATTTCTTTAGTTTACGTGTATGAATGTTTTGCCTGTGTGTGTATAAGAACACCATATGTGTGTAATTTCCATGAAGCCAGAGAGAGGGGCAGATCCCCTGGAACTAGAGTAAAGGACAGTTGTTAGCTGCCAAGTGGGTACTAGGAACTAAAACTGGGTCTCTGCAAGAATAACCAGTTCTCGCTGGGCATGGTGGTGCAGGCCTTTAATCCTAGCCCTCGGGAGGCAGAGGCAGGAGGATCTTTGTGAGTTCAAGGCCAGCCTGGTCTACAGTGTGAGTTCCAGGACAGCTGGGGCTACAAAGAGACCCTGTCTTGAAAAGACCAAAAAAAAAAAAAAAGAATAACCAGTTCTCTTAACTGCTGAACCATCTCTCCAGCCCCACTTGTCTTTAAAGCATAACTCTCTGAAATTTTTGTTCAACTCTTTCATGTGTCTAAAACCATTTTGAAATAAAATTTTAAATATTACAATATTTAATTAATTATTTATTGAATAAATAATTTTTAAAAGAATAAAACTACAGCTATGACACTAAAATCTCTGTTTCAGAAACCACAGTTACAACAACCAACTCTCTCTGCACTGCCAGCTGCCCCCCTCTAAGACCACTCCACTATTCTCCAGACCAAAGCCAGGCAACAGAATTCCTTAAAACACCATTCATACTTGCCCCTCTCCATTCAAAAACCCCTGCGGCAGGTGGCCAAAGGTCCTATTAACAGAACACAGGATCATCTTATAGGGGCTCCCACTGGCCAAATCTGAGACACTCTAAACTTCAGATAAGTAATGATGGGCACAAACTAGAATCCAATGAATAAAGTAATAATGCACAAGTCTATGCTATTATAAATAGACAAACAGAAGGAGAAGGGAAAGTTCTTACAGTAGAGTGTCAGCAGACGGCGAAGAAATGGAAAGCAAAGTGGCTGAAACCAGAAGATGAAGTTCTGAAGAACAGGATATGCACACACAGCCTCTGATGTCTCCCCAGAAATTACTTGTTAATAATACAGAAGAAAAGCACCCTAGTCTCTGCTTACTTAGGGATAGAAACTAAAATCACCAACATTGTAACAAGCAGACATTGTGTATCTTCTCACGTGACACAGAGTAGGGGCAATGACACTTATTTAGCATTCTTAGTAAAAATGTACAACTGAAATGTGAAAGACTAAATAAAATCAAGCTGAAGGACATTCTGCAAGACAGCTGCAGTCTTCAACATGTCAAAATCAAATCAACAAGAAAAGCAGAGCCACCACCCCAACTAGAGATGAATGCAAATAAAAATATATCTGTAAATATAAATGTATATGTGATCTTTGGTCAGATTCTGAACCCGGTTGTTATAAGATATTATTGAGTGGGGCATGGTGGCACACACCTTTAATCCCAGTACTGGTGGGCAGAGGCAGGCAGATCTCTGTGAGTTCAAGGCCAGCCTGGTCTACATAGCAAGCTCCAGGCCAGCTGAAACTAAAGAGAGACCCTGTCTCAAAAAAAATAAAAAATAAAAAAAAGACATTGACACAACTGATAAAACTGAATGTGAAGGAGCCAGGTGGCACACACCTTTAATCCCAGCACTCGAGAGGCAGAGGCAGGAGGATCTCCATGAGTTCAAGGCCAGCCTGGCCTACATAGTGAGTTCCAGGCCAGCTGGAGCTACAGGGAGACCCTGTCTCAAAAAGATACCCTCCCCTCCAAAAAAATAAAAAATGAGATCCTGTCTCAAAAAAAAAAAAAAAAAAAAAAAAAAAAAAAAAAAAAAAAAAAAAACCCTAGTACTGTACTGATGGTTCAGTGGTTAAGAGCACTGGTCAAAAGTGTCTAGAACTCCAGTTCCAGGGGTTCTGACACCCTCTTCTGGCCTCCATGAGCATTGCACACATGTGGTATACCTATAAACATGCACACGTTAAAAAATTTAAACTGAATTGGAAAATGATGTACGAAATGCACAAACCATCAATAAAAATTAAATTAAAAAAATTTAAACCAAAGCTATATGTGGACATGTGTGTCTAAGTGTGTGTAACAGATATTTAGTAAAGTAAGGAAATGGAACAAAATTAACAACTAAATTTGATTAAAGAGGCTACAGGAGGTTGAAACTTTTCTAACAAAATGAAAACTCTTAAGTACAAAGGATGTTTGCAAGTGATGAAAATATTCTAAAATTGGATGTGAGTTGTGTTTGTACACCTCTGTTAATTTATTTTAAAATATTTGAATTATCAAAAATTGTTGAAAACTTTTACACACTTGTGTGTGCACACAAACCCTGGACCTGATGCCTATATAATCTCCTCTCCCAGAATTAACTAATTCACCCACACATCTTAATTTCTCAGGTGGGTTTCCTCCTTCCCAAATAAGTGGCACTCATCTCTCTATGTCCCCAAATCTCTTCCTGTCCCTTCCCTTCACCCTAGCTGCCTTCCCTCTTCAAACCCCCCTTCCGATGGCTAGAGTAACCCAGGCCCCTCCCATCCCCCACCGTCTTATCCCACTGCCATCGCCAATCACTTCCCACACCTCATTTCCTCCACAGGCTGCATGCAGTCTAAGCCTTTACATGGATTATTTCATTTAAACTTCACAGCCCTGTAAGGTCTATCCCATCACTGGTCCCATCACACCGATGAAATGGATTCAGTACTGAGCTGCCCAAGGGCTCCCAGGTGGCAGCTGATGGGGCCAGGATTCAAAGCAGACTATTGTCACAGCACTGCCTGCGTGTGCTGGAAGCCGCTGCACTCCGTGTCCCTACAGATGTCTTTGCAAACTTACTCCTCTCCCTCACCCTGCTGCAAGCTCGGGGAGCAACCGGCCCACACTCCACACCCGGACCTCTCTTGATGTAATGCACGCGGCAGGTGCCCAACAGCTGTTTGTCAGCCTCAGGCTGGGCTCCAGAAACGAAAGGAGGGGGTGGCAAGCTCTGTCAAAAACAGAAGCCAATTCTTCACCCCCAGCGCAGCCCAGCTCCCTGGCTACTGCCCAAGGCCCGGCCGTCATCTGCTCTGGGTAATAAGTATTTGTATGGCGATAATTACAGCATTTGGGAAGAAAATCCCATTAAGTAAGAGCCCTGCCGAGCTGCTAATGCCGGCACAGAACTGGAGGCGGCAACTCCGCCAAAGCCAGTCTGCTTCCAATAATACCGCCTTGTCCCCACTACCCCACACGCGTCCCCCACGGACGCCAAGAGCACACCACGGCCCTTGCTAGCAGCCTTGGGCACCCTGGGCAACTGATGGCCAGCTCTTCAGGTGCAGAAGGGGCATCCAGGAAGGACAGCACATCCTGGTCTAATCCAGGGCTCCCAGCCTGGTGAGGGAATCTAGCACTGAGTGGCCCCCGGCTCCTTTCATGTCCTGCAGCTCTCTGTCACCTTAATAGCAATAATAACGCCATTTATTGGGCACTTGCTGCCTGCTTGCCAGACTCGTGAGGTAGACAGCACTTCCCTCCACCTATTATCACATTTAATCCTCAGGCCCAGCCTTTGAAGCAGGTCCTATCATCACCTCCACTTTATGGGTTAGAAAATGGGGGTTCGGAGAAGTGCTTGCCTGGCATGCACTTATCTCAATTTGCAATTATGTGTTTATTCTCATACTGGGCCATTCTGGAACTCCAGAGAGGCAATTTCTCCTTCCACCCATACTACACAGAGTTCAGCAGATAGCAGCTATCTGTTGAATGAAGGAATGCAACCCCCATAGCTTGCCCAGTGTGCCCTAGTTGCCAAGAGGCAGAAGGAGACTAACAAAACGCCAGGCGGGCAGCTGCAGAACCATGCCGTCACCACCCTCCACCCTGTATCCAAATTACAAAGGGCAGAGGGAAAAGACGACAGGTACCGTACCCACACACTCGGAGCAGCAGGAGCCCAGGAGGGCAGCCTGCATCATAGCCAACCTCAGGAGATACCTCCCAACTCCCTTCTCCCCACCCAAACCCTCCACCCTTAATGTGGGCTTCTCACAATATGGGCACACAGTGTTGGAATCATGAAGCATTTTCAGAAACACGGTATGAGTGAGTCTTTGGTTTTAGAGGATGGGAAGAATTATCCCCACAGATCAATGGATGGCAGAATACCAGCCACATGCCATGATTGGTGCCAAGCCCTACATGCAATCCCTCCCTTAACTCCTATCAAAGTTATCACTGTCTCCCTTTATATGTGGGTAAACTGGGTCTCGAAACAGGTAAACAGTCACCACTGGGACCCAACCCCAGCACTCAGAGTCCAGCAGTAAGCCCAGAACACTGGCCACCACAACAATACCCATGACAGTGACAGACTCTCCCCAACCAGGGCCAACCTCCCTGCTCAGCACAGGTCTCTGCTGTAGGATGCCAGAGTAGTTCACCCAGAGAGGCCAGGCCAGCCAGGCCTTGGTGACAGATGTGGTTTTGGTGGCCCCTGGGCTCGATCCCATCATTATGTGGACCCTAAGTGGGTTCCCTAGACCATCAGCCTCGGGGTGCCCTGGACAGTTGTCCTTCAATGCAACTGTTCAGCCTTACTGAATGCAGTCTCAGGGGGCAGAACCCGGGCTAGGCATGGACCCTGGAAGTATGTGCATAGCTAGGGCAAGATAAGCAAGCTGGCAAAAGACCTGGGGACATATCCAAAAGCAAAAGAGCAAGTCTCATAGGCTGGCAAGCAGCAGAATGTGCTAGACTTGGAGACAAACAGGAACGAGGAGACTGAGCTTCCTGGGGTCCTGCCTTACCTCTCTCCATTCTTAGATAACCTTTGAGAAGGTCTGGAAAATGCCTTTCCCTCTCTGCACTCACTGGGAACTCATTGGCAAGCCTAAAATATAGGAACCAAGATATAGGAACCAGGATGGATACTTTAATGCAAATGTTTTTTTAATTTTTATTTATTTCTGTATGTGTATGAATGTACTGCCTGCATGCAAGTCTGTGCACCCGTGTCGTGCAATGCCGCGGAGGTCAGAAGATGGTGTCGGATTCCCCTGGAACTGGAGTTCTCCTGGAATTGGAGTTTCAGATGGTTCTTGGCCGCCATGTGGGTGCTGGGGATTGAACCCGGGTCCTCTGTAAGAGCGGTCGGCGCTCTTAACCGCTAGGCCATCTCTCCAGCCCCGCAAATGTTTTTTTTTTAATTAAGAAAAAATTCTGGGGCTGGAGAGATTTCCCAATGGTTAGAGCACTGGCTGTTTTTTGTTTTGTTTTTTTTTTAATAAACAAGTTTATTTGTAAATTTAGTCAACATACATAATTGACCGAGAAACTTCAATAGGATAAATTTAAAAACCACTTGGAAGGCCATCTCTATAAAAGGGATTTTCCGGGCTGGAGGGCTGGCCTAGCGGTTAAGAGCGCCGACTGCTCTTACAGAGGACCCAGGTTCGATCTCCAGCACCTTCATGGCGGCTGAGAACCGTCTGTAAATCCAATTCCAGGAGAACTCCAGTTCCAGGGGAATCCAAGAACCCTCTTCTGACCTCCGCGGCATTGCAGGACACGGGTACACAGACCTACATGCAGACAGTACATTCATACACATAAAAAAAAAAAAAAGGGATTTTCCCAGGACAGTCACCAGATGTAACCTAACCGATCTTAATTGGCAGAAGTCCAATAAGCTGCAGCCATGCTCCTTCCTCCCCCACAAATACACATTAAATTCCACAAGGAAAAAAAAGAACCAACCTTGTATTATTTCTTCTTAAAAAAAAAAAAAAAACAGTAACTCAACCTAGTTATAAGACCAAACAACACAATGAAAAGCTGCACTAACTAGATGCTGGTGTGAATAACTTGTTATTTATTCTAGAGCCCTTATAAATAAAATCCCCGTTAGTGTAGGCATTATCAGCTAGAGGGTTAGTTAACATGTGGTAGAATGAGGACTTATGCAGGGTTTAATATGCACAGCATTTCTCTACTACAGGAACAAGTGCAGTCCAGTTAGGAAAAAAACAAACTGGACTAAATTACACACACCTTAATGACAAGACTCCCCACCACTTGTGAATGTAAAACATTTAATTTAAAAATGTTGATGCTACAATATGTAAGATAGCTATCATAAATGCACATAGTGTATTGTATAGCTGCCAGGTTTATTGACTTTTTTTCTTTTTTTTTTTCAGGAAAATAGTTACACTGTGGTTTAAAACTTGGATCTTCAACCTATCTCAGTGATGTATAGTCAGACTTAACAGCCCCAATTGTTAGACACTTGGATCAAGTCATAACCAGTTTTATTGCAAAAGGACCCTGTACACATTTCTCAATTATAGTACCTTAATAGCTACCCAACAAGTCATTAACATACAGAAACATGCATCATGAGAAGTAAGAAACATCACCCATCCCTTCTGCATATCAGCAACTTGTCACTCCCGAGCCACAGTGCTCACATCACTGAGGTCTGTGAACAGTCACTTTTCGCATTCATCCTGAGTGAAAGACATATTATAAACAATTTCTTACAAAAAAGTCACAAATTAAACCAAAGTATTCTACAGAATTTACTACAAAACGCCATAAAAACTGCCTTCACTTAAGCTCTCTCTCCCCATATCCAGAGAGCCAACTGCATGTCTTTGGGCATGATGGTGACTCTCTTGGCGTGGATGGCACACATATTAGAGCACTGGCTGTTCTTGCAGTTCTTTCAGGAAAATTCAACACCCCCTTCTGACCTCTGTGGACATTGCAGGACACAGGTGCACATACACGCATGGAGGCAATACACTCATACACATAAAATATAAATAATAAATAAAATATTTTTTAAGAAAAAGAAAAAATTCCACCTGAAAGTCAACATCCTTGATTGGAAAGAAAAGTTAACAGCTGACCCCTGTGGCTGAGTCCCTTTGAACCTGGGCCATACAAAGATATGACTCTTCCCTGGCCTCCCCCAGTCCTCTCTCTGCACTGTAATTGTTCCATTACAGTGAATTATTTAACATCCCTTCTCCACTGGCTCCCTAGCCCACAGCCCCTAGGCTGGACCAATTTCCTTAGCAGCACTGGGCCTTACACAACCTCTTCCCAGAAGTCTCCACAGCAAACCAATGGCAATTTCTTCCCACTTGGGAGAACAGGTCTGAGCCCAGAGTTATAGAAATATGGTCATAAAGTTCTCTGAGTCCCTCTGCTGCTGAAGAAGCTGCCCAGAGAACAGGAAGCAAACCCACAGCCTTCTGCAGAAGACATTGCCCAGCCCAGAGTACTGCTGGCCAGGCTCTGATACCGCACAGTGCTTGTGCTGATCAGAAGAACATATGCCTTGGGAGTTCTGGGTGGGCCTGGGCTCTGACAGAAGCCTTTCAGAATGCTCTTTTCCTCTTCCAGTAGCTTTTCCCAGGCCTGCCTGTGAGTATGTTACCCTCTTTCCACCCCAGGAGCTTAGCACACCTCCTCTGACTCCCCCAAAATGTTCAGCCTGGACTCCCACCCAGACATTCCCAAGGGTAACTCAAAGCTGAAGAAAGGCCTTCGGGGCCCTTCCCAATCTCTCCCTCCAGCCCCCAGGCCCCTCTCATCTCTGGACCCAGCATGATTCAGCCCTAGGAAAAGATTGAGCTGCTTGTCACCAGGCCAGACCACTCAGCCACAGGCTTTGTGTTGATGGGGTCACTTCTGCCTGAATTACCTGCACTCTGTTTGACAAAACCCACCAACCTTGACAACACAGTCCATATTTCAAGAACCCCTTTCACCCTAAAAAAGGGCTTCCCACCCCAGTGTTCTCATAGCCCTGTCACACAGTCAGCCTGACCCCCCTCCCTACAGCTTATAGATAGAGGTCCCCTGTCCAGTTAGCCACACCATCTGCCCCTTGAAGGCAGTGACAGACTCATTCCTTGTTGGGGTATCAGTACCCAGCATAGTTCCTGGCTTAGTAAACATTTGTTGAATTAAAATAATGAGATTTCTCTCCCTCTGCTACCATAATAGGCCCTTGGTTAGCAAGCACTGGAACGTCACGCTCTTCCATACATTGCCTTCCATCCTCACAAGAGCCAGAGATCCAACATATTCTGAACTCTGTTTTCATGATGGAAAGCAGTTAAGGCTCAGAGAAGTTTGGTAACTTGCCCAAAGTTACACAGCCAATAATTGGCAAAGCTGGGCTTCTATCCCAGATGCTGCCACTCCAACAGCCACCCTCAAGTCTCTGCTTTATCCTAGTAAATGTCATTTCCATCTCACTGACTTCAAAAGAATTCATAAACATGGAAGCAGACACTATCCTAAATATTCACGGTGGTAAGGGAACAATGATGTAGAAGATGCAAGTTCCCAAAGCAAAGGAGCAGGGTGGCGCATGTGCCTCAGGTCTGGTTGCCAGAGTAACAGCTGCAGGAGAAACGGCCCAGTGGATAAGAGAGGGCCAGCAAGGAGTCTGTGCGGAGGGAACAGACCAGGCAGGTGACCAGGCGAACTCGGCCCCAGAACAGACTTTTGGTCTTCAGTTCCTCTCCAGATTCATGCAGGAAAATGCACAGGCTATCCCAAGGAAACTCAGCTTGGTGTCCGCCCCCCCATTCTTCTCCAGACATACACCACACACACACACACACACACACACACACACACACCACCTGATTCCCAACTAGACTGCATGCATATTGAAAAAAAAAAGGAATGCCTCACTCAAAGCAAGCCAAGAAGAGTTTAGGGCAAGAACGTGCTCCCTACTGGCTGGCCTTGATACAGAAGCAGAGTTTGACCTAGGCAACAGCTCTGCCTCTGACCAGTTGGGAGTCATGGAAATGTTCTCAAAAGTTATCACAATCTGTATGCCTTTTCTAAGAGTCACTGCAGTCACCCAGGAGTGTGGGAAGAAAGGAGAAGCAGCTTTCAAAGCAGCCAGCAACTATCTCCAAAGTCCTGATCAAAAATATCCTGGTGTGGTCACCTCTGACATCTTTCAAAGGCCCTGCCTGTGAGTAAAAACACGCCCAGGGTTCACATCCACAGACAGTGGCCTCACCCTCCTGAGGTGTGCTTAGATGATGGGTTTGTACATAGACCACGTTCTCCAGAACAGCAAAGCACACATTCATACAAGTCTGTAAACACCCACACCTACACCCACCACGAGTCTAGAAAGGCCTGAGTTTCCTCAAGAATTCAGAAGTAGAAAAGAACAAGGGAAGAGAAATGATGGTTTTGTGACTTGTCATGGTCAGTGTCTTTAACCACTCGGGTTCTGACCTTCCAGGGTTCCCAGTCCAGGACACACCTACCCCTGTCTAGGTGCTGAAAGCAACGTGCTCCAAGCCCCAATCCCAAAGCCCTCACGTCCCATTGTCTGCCTGGGCTGGGACTGGGACGGGAGCTGGGTCTTGCTGACACCTGCAAGGGAAGAATTCTCAAGGCTCTAGGGGCAAACAATGGAGAGGATTGGAGCCCAGAAACTTACCCTCTCCATGGCACCAGGCAGCGAGCCCTGGGATCCCAGACCCACACCACCTCTTAGACTAGCCAAGCCCATGTGTCCTGGAGACGCTGTGCCTGGCGCGTGTGGGAAGCTTCCCTCCTGGGTGCCAGGAAAGCTTTCTGGCACAGATTTGCAAGCACCCTGGAGGAATATAGTGCCAGCTCAGTGGGAAGGGCCAAGGGCCTGCTAGTGCGGAGCGCAGGGGACAGGTGCGAGGATGGCTGCGCCTGGCCCAGGGCCTTTTTAATCTGGCATAGGGAAATAGCCACGCTGCTGGCCTCTGGCCCCAGAAAGATCCACCAGGGACCTGACCCGTCTATCGGCGTCAGATCTCAACAGTCTTGCACCTCCCACCCCACCCCAGCCCTCGGGTGCATCTGGGTGGGAGAGGAACCTGGAGGGGTGGTCCCAGAGGAGGGACGGGGGCCATACTTACAGGCGCTCAGTGTTCCGTGGGATGTTTTTGGGGATAGCCTGCAACCCTGTGCCGTGGCAGTCCACTGTGGTGCCCGTGCAGGTGCAGAGGGCGGGGCACGCCGTGGCCCCCAGTCCCCACGCGGCTGCCCACAGCAGCAGCCACAACTCCGGCCGGCCCAGCCTCGCAGAGGACCAGAGCTCAGGGGTCAGCGCCATCGTGCCCCCGCTGCTTCCCGCTCGCGTGCCAGACGGCCGCAGCCGCTGACCATCCCCGTCCGGGGCCGCCTCCAGGTACCGCCGCCGAGCCACGGAAGAGCCGAGCGGCTCGCGAGGATGCGCCCTCGAGGCCCGGGAAGCACCTAGATGCTCCCAGGGACGTCGGTGCGCGGAGCGAGGGAGGGCGCCTGGGGCGAGGACGCTCGGCTCGGTTCCCCGCTCCTCTCTGGTGCTCGCAGCCTGCGTCTCCCTCTCCCTCCCTCCAGCTCCCAACTGACTGCTGAGAGGAGGAAAATGGGCAGGCCCCGCGCGCGCACGCACCCCGCGCACACACAGACACACACACACACACACACACACACACACGCTCACACCCGCACGCTCGCTCACACCCGGCAGTCATCCATCAATCGAAAAGCGCACATCCAAGGCCAGACTCCTCCCCGCCCTCCCCCCAGCACGGACCACCGCCCCCTCCTTCCCCCACCGCTCCGCTGTGGTCTCAGCGAGCTGCTGGCGTACAGTTTCAAAGGTACAACCTCGGAGGCGCCGCTGCGCACCAGGGGCTGCGAGGAGGAGGGGACCCCGCTGGACCTGCCGGGTGGGCGCTGTACACACACATATGCACGCACACATGGCGAGGAAGCACACATTTCGGCCAGTACTTCAGCTTGGGTGGCATCAGCTGCTACTCCAGCGGAGCAAAAAGATGGGGTTTTAGCCCCCCCCCCGTCCTCCCCCCCCACCGTCCTTGGGACCCAAGGACTGAAGAGGCACTCAAGCCCCACCATACTTCCTTTGTCAATTGTTGGTGAACCAAGCTTCAGGTCCCAGGTGGCCTCTCCAAGCTGCTTTCCCTTGTTTACCCTAGGACCTTGAGGGCAGAACCTTGGAAGAACACAAAAGCCCTAGCCGGGATTAGCCTCTTCCTTCAACACTGTCTCCCCAGATGGCAGCACCCTACTCTTCCCAGTCAGCTGGGCTGGGGAAGGCCCTGCTCAAGAGAAGGGAGGTATTTTCCACCCGACCTCTTCACTGGCGTCCCACTACAGAGCAGCCTGTCAGAGGCCTTGGAAATCACTCCCCACTCACACCAGGCCTCACCACATCTGACAGGTGGAAGCAGATGAAAAGGAATATTCAGTACTGTCATCAAAGGGCCCACAGTCTGTTTGAGAGAGAAGCAGCAACTGGTCACAGGCCACCTGCAGTCACGGGCCACCTGTATAGAACTCCAGGCCTCACACCCCAACAGCAAGGACTTTTCTTACTCTGACATAATTGTGGGTGGGTGTGTGTGTGTGAATAGGAAACCCAGTGAGGGAGAAAATTCTCCCCAACTCCAGAAGTGATGAAGCACCTCCCCCAAACCAAGGACAGCTGGGGCTTCCTGGGGCTCCAGAGAGCTCAGCTCTGGATGTGACATCTGTCACCCCATTGATCACCGGGATTGACTAGGTGATCTTGCTAGCAAGATGACTTCTCACCACTCATGTGTGTCCCTCCCAACGCTGCAGGTTCAAAGAGGAGACTTTCATTAATAGAGGAGGACTGTCCTGTCAAAGGTGTCCCGTCCCCCGTCCCCCCCACCCCCCCACCCCCCGGCTAGACCCTCCAAACAAACTCTCTCGAGATCATTGTGAGCTGAGCCCTGTGAGCAGGGCTTCAGCCGAGGCCACCCACTGGGCACAAGGAGGTAGCTGAGATGCTCGAGAATCAACAAGCCCCACTGGAGCTGCGGTGGGAAGCAGGAGCAGGCTCAGCATGGCGGCACTTTGAACCCAGGGCCCTGGTAAGATGCTGATAGTCACCAGAGGACCAGAGGTGAATGGCTCACTGGAGCTCAAGGCTCAGGGGTTTCCTTTGCTTTTTCTTTTCCATCTAAATACATTCTTTTGCAGATAGTGCTGTGACCAGCATGGCTGATTTTGCAGGCTCTGGATCACATTACTGCAAGTGTTCACAGACGCTGTGTGCATGACCTCCATCTCAGTCATGAGCTCTTGAGTTACTAATTCAGTAACTCAGGGAGAAGGCTTTCTCAGAAATTCCTCATCTGGTGCAATATTAAGACCCTTCCACCATCAAGGCCAGAGTGTGAAAGGGCACCTCTCCTCTCTTCCCTGCAAACTGGCTCCTTCTCTGAGCCTCCCCAGCCTCTGCAAAGGAAAGCCCTCATTTCTTAGTCTACATTGTTTATTCCTCAGTATCTGGAGCTGTTCTACACTTGCACTCTGTCCCTGACACCCCAGGAGCAAAGCACCATCCCTACCCAACCCCTGGCTTCTCTTTTGGCACCTACGGCAGCATTGGACCCTTAGTAGGCTTGTCACAGACAGCACTGAGAGTGTTGAAGATCCTGGTTTCCAACCTTCTGCTCCTGTGGTGCTCCCCTCCCCCAACCCCGTAACCTTGCAGGCCGCTGGAAGTCAGGACCCTTGTGGGGAAGAAGAGAGTGTTGATTAACCAGGACATATGCCCTGGGGTCCTCGAAGTGGCTAGGAGAATGGATGTGGGTAGGAAGCGTGTAAGATCAGCCTGGCCTATGGCTCCCACGAGCTAGCCCGTACCCTAGAAGCTTCCAGACTTGCCTCGCCAATGAGTTCCAAGCAGGCCCTGAGCCAAGTTGTCACTGCTGGCAAGGCCTGGCCTTTCCTTTGAATGGAGGGAAGGAAGGAGGGCAACTCAGACCCAGGACAAAGACTCCCCCACCAGCCCATCACTGGGAGGCCCTGCCCAGCAGTTGGGCAGCTCCCCAACTTGGCTCCCATCCCCAGTTCCTCCACCCCAGAACCTGGAGGGCTCCCTGATTCTAGAGGCAGCTTGCCATGAATGAACACAGCTCATTAGCGTTCCCTGCACATTTACTGGTTAAACCACCGCCTGGCCAGCCGCACACCCCAAGCTGCCCCCCCCACTTTGCTTTTTCAATTTCCTCTCCCATGCCTGTCCTTCTGTGGGTCTCCCTATCCCCCTCCCTGCGGCCCAGGCCACCTGCTCCCTCCGCACGGGTGGGGTTGAGCAGGCCTGGCACATTGTTTCTGGCAAGTATGCTCCACCAAGCCAGCTCTGCCTGCCATCTACTTGCAGGCAATGCCCAGTGGAAAGGCAGGGTCGGGTCCCTCCATCTCAGTGGAACGGGCTGAGCCTCCACTGACACACCTCAGCCAATAATGTCTGGCAGTTAAGGGCTGCTGCCTTCCTGATACTTGGGTTGAGAACATCCCCCACCCCCACCCCAAGCTTTTGTACAAGATTCCCTCCTCTGCCAGCCATCAGGAGGGGGAGAACCCAAACTGAAAAAAAAAAAAGATGACAGAATGCCTGCTGCCTAGGCTTGCATCAACAATACTTACTGAATGTTGCTGGACTCTAGACACTGTCCTGGGACTGAGTCATTCATCCAAGAATTGTATGGAGCCTACCCATCCTCCAGGAGCTACAATCCAGGGAGGGGCAGAAGGAACAAGAAAGTTCTCTTGGCAGAATAAACATGGCGGCAGAGAATGCAAAAGTGAGGGCCAAGTGGGCGGGAAGGCCCTAGAGAGGGGGCACCCAGGCCGTCTCAAATAAGCACAGGGCAATAAGCTCTAAGCAAATAGGGCTGCAGGAGGCAAGATACTCAGGCAAGGGACAGCTCCTCCACAATAGTGTGTATTGGTTAACTAAGGGAGGGAGGGAGGCAGGAAGAGAGGGAGGGAGAGAGAGAAAGAGGAAGGAAGGAAGGAAGGAAGGAAGGAAGGAAGGAAGGAAGGAAGGAAGGAAGGAAGGAAGGAAGGAAGGAAGGGAGGAAGGAAGGAAGGGGAATGGGTTTATTTTGACTCAGCACTTGAAGATCTAGTCCATCAAGGAAGGGAAGGCACAGTGGCAGGTGCATGAGGCAGCCGGTCACGTTCTATCTGTAGTTAAGAACCAGAGAGGGATGAATGTGGTACTCGGCTTGTTTTCTCCTCTTTATTCACTCTGGGACCACAGCCCACAGCATTGGTGCTGCCCATATTCAGGGTGAGTCAAAAACCTTCACAGCCCAGAGATTTGTCTTCCGATGATTTAAACCCTGTCAGGTTGAGAAGGCTGACCATCACAGGGGTCCTGAGGGGCTGAAGCATGTCCCAGAAGCCCTGGTGCTGATGCTCTCTGGGTTTATTGGGTTCTGTGTCACCTGGCCTGGTCTCATTCTCAGGAGCACACAAACACCTGGATATGTATGTGTTTACACATGTAGTGTGTCTGGGACCTGCTTGCTTCTATGATGGGGATCTGAAAGGCAGCATGCTTCTCTTCTGCCATTGGGGGGTTTACCCTGTGTAGTATGATCTAACTGCCATCACACAGGTGCTTTGTGAAAATTCACCATTGTGGTTTGAATGAGAATGTCCCCCATAGGCTCCAAGTATTTGGACATTTTTGTCCCCAGTTTGGTGGTGCTGTTTTGGGAGATCTTAGAAGGTGTGGCCTTGCTGGAGGAAGCTCGTCACTTGGGGCAGGCTTAGAGAGTTCAAAAAGCCTTGCCAATCTCCAGCCTCTTTCTTCTCTGTGCCTGCCTGAAGTTCGAAGCTCTGCTTTCTGCTCCTGCCACCACACCTCCCGCCGCCAGGATGGACTCTAATTCCCCTGGAACTGCCAACCATAAGCTCAAATTGTCTTCCTTTTGTAAGTCCCCTTGGTCATGGTAGTTCTATCACAGAAACAGAAAAGTGACTAATATAATGACTTTTTGTCCAAGTCTATTCCTAGAACCTAATCAGAATTTGGGCTGGAAGGAGGGAAAGACGGTACAATTCTATTGCACGGGCTTCCAGAGACCATGGTCTAAGAATCAAGATATGGTGTGCTGAGTCAAGGAGTCTGGACTTTGACCTGAAAACTCCAGGGAGGTATTGAAAGAAGCAGCCTGGCAGGGATGAAGCGTCTGAGACCAGCTTGCCTTCTGTCATTTAGCAAGGACAGGCAAGTCACAAGAGATGGATAGCCCAGGATGAATAGCATGGGAATGTGATGTCAGAGCTAGAAGGGGATTAAGTACCGAATCTAGGGCTAGGGCTACCAAGATGGTGCAGAGGATAAAGGCATTGCTACCAAGAGTTGGGTTCTAGCTCCAGAACCCACAGGTGGAAGGAGGAAAATGACTCCTTCAAGTGTCTTCAACCTCCGCAGCATGGTATGTGTCCCCCCGCCCCATACTCCCTCACACACAATGAATAAATATAAACTTTTTTAAAAAGAAAATATCAAATCCAATCACTATATTAACAAATGGTGGCCCTGAGAAGGAAAGAAAGCAGCTGACTTGTGTCAAAGGAGTTGCAGAGGGGACCTGGGAAAGACGCTGGATCTGGCTCTGTTGGACCACACGCCTGGGAAGAGCACAGCATCCAGTCTAACCTGCACACTCCTGACTGTGCCACCCAGCGGACTAAGAGATAAGAACACAGGAGTCCTGAGAAGTGCATGCCAGCAGGACTCAGGATAGTTTTGCTCAAGCCTCTAAATCCCCAGATGTGCTCAGACTCGCAGAAGGTTGAGGTGCTTGAAGCTCTCATTGACACAGCCTGCAGCAAGATCAAGTGACTTAAAACTCAGAGGCACCCTGTGTGATCAGGACAACACTGGACAGTGAGAAACATTGGAGGCAAGAGACAAGGATCTTGAGGAGGGAGAGAAAGAAGAGGAGAAAGGGAAGAAGAGCGACCAGCCCAGCAGCAGGGCATTCATCTGGCTCCTTACACCTGCATCCTAGTTCTCATCAAATTTGAAAGGTTTTCACTGTTACTTCTTCACATGCTTTTCTATCCCCTCCTCTCTTCCCTGTCTATCTGGAGTCCCACTTGCACAAAAATTAGGCCACTTGAAGCTGTCTCACAGCTTACTAATGCAATGTAGGCTGGAATTCACTATGCAGAAAAGGCAGGCCTAGAACTCACTGAGATCACATGCCACTGCCTCCCAAATGCTGGGGTTAAAGGCATGTGCCATCACATACCACCTTTCCGGTTCCTTCTTTTAGTGTTGTTGCTCTCCATGTTTCATCTTGATAAGTCTCTGTTACTGTGTTCCTACGTTCACTATCTTCTCTTCTACACCCTCTAAGTCACTGTTAAGCCTCTTGTAAAATATTTCAAACACTTTAGTTTTAGCTCTAGTTACAGCACCGGAGATTGAATCTAGGACCTTGTACAATACTAAGCAACCCCTGGACCCCTTGACTGCATCACTGAACATATCTCCAGCCCTCTGTTTCTTTGTTTGTTTGTATTTGATATGTGGCCTCACTAAATTGCCCACGCTGACCTAGAACTCATTCTATAGCCCAGATATACCTTGAACTTGGGATCTTCCTGTCTCAGCCTCCTGAGTAGCTGAGATTACAGGTCCAAACCACTAGGTAGAGTTCCATAAACTTAGTTTTCCTCTGTACCGGTAGAATATAGTTCTAGCCTACTGGTTTTGTCATCTTTGTTATTTCTAGGCCACTTCTGGCCAATTGATTTTTCTCCTCATTACAGGTCATATTTCCCATTGTCTTCAATCCTGGTCTTTATTGATTGATGAGAGAGAGAGAGAGAGAGAGAGAGAGAGAGAGAGAGAGAGAGATGTTTTATTGCTACAGGATACTGTTTACTGTTTGGTTTTTGTAACTGTTAGGAGGTTTCTTGGGGGTTTTGGGGGGTTTGTTTGTTTGTTTGTTTGTTTTTTTGCCAGAGCTGGTCTTAAACTCCTAGGCTCAAGCATTCCTTCCCTCTCAGCCACCAGAGCAGTTGGGTCTTGTATTAAGTAT
Organism: Rhizomys pruinosus; assembly: GCA_009823505.1. Classification (NCBI taxonomy): domain Eukaryota; kingdom Metazoa; phylum Chordata; class Mammalia; order Rodentia; family Spalacidae; genus Rhizomys; species Rhizomys pruinosus. The sequence continues at coordinate 1,043,584 of VZQC01009903.1, forward strand.
GTTTCTTGTCATTATGACAAAATCCCCTACAGAAGCAAACGAAAGGAAAAGAAATTGATTTGGGTCATTCGTAGAGGCGGCAGCCCATCCTCACAGAGGAGCCATGGGCTAAAGCATGGGCCATGACTTGTACACATCTTTACAGACCAGGAAGCAGATCACACGCCAGAGCAGAGCCAGGCTATCCTCCTCCGAGGTCACCTTCACTGGCCCGCCTCCGCTGGCCAGGCCCCACAGCCTCTCAAAGCATCCCCACCAGCTGGAGAGCCTTGGGGGATACTTCAGACTTCAAACCTAACAAGACTACAGGCATGCAACGCTGTGCCCTACTTGTACTATGAAGGAATCTTCTTGAGCTTTGTCCTGGAACAGAGCTAAGTTACTTGGAAACAGTTCGATCCTTTTAAAGCTTGCTTTTAAGCTTTCCTAAGACCAGAACTGCCTTCAGTCTAGGGCTGACTTCCCCAATCCAAAAGTGATGCCTTCTGCAGGCTTCCCCAGCACCCTGTAGAGGAAGACACTGCTTTTCTGGCTTGCTGGAATACCAGCTGTTGCCCCTCAGAGCTCCAGGGTACTACTGCCTGCTCCATTGGGGTCGAGCTTTCTGCTGCTCTACGTAGCTTTCACACATGGGCTACAGGTTCTCACCAGAACCAAAGAACTGCCTGCGAGCTCTTCACCGATGCTGTCTGCACAGCAACCTCTGCCCATCTTCCCTGAGGATTGCTGCCTGCATGGCTGTGCTCGGCCCCGCCCCTCCGCTCAGATTGATGCTGGCTCCCTCTGGGCTTGCCCTGTGCCCTAGGCAGGCTGCAAGCCTGGAGATCACAAGGCTCCCTTCCTCACTCCTGTCCTGCATCTCCTTCCGGGAGTCTGGTGTCTGAATGCTCCTGAATCATTCTTTCCCCTTGGTTTTCAGATGTTTCAGGCACAGGAGTAAATAAACCTAGCTCATTGTGCCATTTTGACCAAAAACAAGTTTTTGAGAGATTATTAAATAAAGTCCAGCAGGTAACATAGCTCAGTAAGAGAGCTTGCCACCAACCCAGATGACCTGAGTTCTATTCCTTGAACCCACATGGTAGAAACAGAGAACTAACTCCTACAAGTTACCTTCTGACTTCCATGGGTACACTGTAACATGTGTGCACATGTGCTCACACACAAATAAATGTAAGTTTTCTTTTTAACATTTTTATTGAAATTTTGTGCATTTCATACATCATTTTCAGTCCAATCTAGACTCATCTTGTCTTCCATGCCCCCCACCCCACCCAAGTTCATGCACTCTGCCATCCCTGCCCTGTATCTTTTTCTGATTAATTCCAAAGTTTTTTTCAAAGCAGAGGATTATTGTCCTTGGGGAACTTTACTGTTTCAGTCGGTTCCCTGTCCCAGTTCCTCTGCTGTTGTTCTCTCCAATCTGTACAGGTTCAACATATGCATACATTTATGTCACACCTATACTAAAATTATGTCATCTGTACACAAACTGTCATTTCCATATAATATTACAGGATTCACATTTTTAAATATTATTTTATTTATTTATTTATGTGTATGAATGTACTATGCATGCTGATCTGTGCACCCGTGTCATGCAATGCCCTGGAGGTCAGAAGAGGGTGACGGATTCCCCTGGAACTGGAGTCAAAGACGATTCTCAGCCGCCATGTGGGTGCTGGGAATCAAACCTAGGTCCTCTGCAGGAGCAGTCAGTGCTCTTAACCACTAGGTCATCTCTCCAGCCCCGAGGATTCACATTTTTAAAGGATTTCATATAACCTAGGTTGGCCTCAAACACTCTATGTAGCTGAAGGTGACTCTGAACTACACCCTTCACCTCCTGAGTGCTGAATCATAGCATGGTACACCATGTCCAGTTTATGCAGTGCTGGGCATCAAACCCAGGGCTCTATGCACACCAGGCCAACACTCTATAACTGGCTGCACCTCCAGCCCTGCAAAAGATTTTTTTGTTGTTGTTGTTGTTTTAATTTTTTTTTTTTTGAGACATTGTTTCCCGTAGCCCCAGCTGGCCTGGAACTTGCTATGTAGACCAGGCTGGCCTTGAACTCACAGAGATCTGCCTGCCTCTGCCTCTGCCTCCCGAGTGCTGGGATTAAAGGCGTGTGCCACCATGCCCAGCCTGCAAAAGATTTTTAACACCACTCAGTGCCCTCTGAACACTCTTAGTTGATGAGAAGAGACAGATTTATTGAAGACTCTGTTTCCACACTATGACCTGTGCCCTGAAGCTGAGAGAGAGGAAGGGCCTCAGCGGCTGCTTCCCTTAGTGGGCGAGGCCCCTTGCACCTGGCACATGGGTCCTGTGCTCAGTTCAGCTCATCCTTCAGGTCTCCAGTAAAGCAGCATCTCCTAGGGGAGCAGTACCCCCCCAATCCTGTTCTGTGACCTCAACCTCACAGCTCCATGTGCCATGTGCCTCACCTGTTTAGCATTGTACCTCACTTCTAGGTGAAGTTCCACCTGGAGATAGATAGATATATATAGATATATAGATAGATAGATAGATAGATAGATAGATAGATAGATATGTAAACAAAGCACTCCCAATGACGGAGTGACATGCTTCAGTCCTTTATATGACCTGGGTCACCCACAGATAGCCGGCATAGAGGTGCTATTATTGATCTCTACTGAGGGAAACACTGAGCCTTGGGGTGTTCAGCCAACTCTAGGGGACAGAGCTATTATTTCTTTTTTTTCTTTTTCTTTGTTTTTTGTTTGTTTGTTTGTTTGTTTTTTGGTGTTTTTGAAACAGGGTCTCCTTTTAGTCCCAGCTGACCTGGAGCTCACTCTGTAGACCAGGCTGGCCTTGAACTCACAGAGATCCTCCTGCCTCTGCCTTCCAAGTGCTAGGATTAAAGGTGTGTGCCACTATGCCAGGCCAGAGCTACTACTTCAGAGCCAGGCCTTGACCTGCAAAGCCCAATGTGTAAGCGATGAACCCACCACGAAGTACTCAAATGGGACCAGGGCAGCAGGACCGATTGGGGATAGAGGGTCATCAAGGGCAGGAAGAATTTTTTCTTCTTTTTTTTCTGCCTTGGGTCTCTGCTGAGTTTGGATGACTGGAAGGCCTCAGTCTCCTTGATAAACATTCATCCCCAGCCCTCAGAGGTCTGCAGGCACTTGCTCCCCTGGAGTTGCAGCCCTAGGACATTGAGGGGAACACTGCTGGGGGGTTTCCTGTGGACTGACAGGGGTGAGGGCAAGATGACTCATATGGGGTGGGTGAGGCCATCTGGACCTGCCTGAAGATGGGGTGCTTGCTAAGAGCGGGTCCGTGCAAATGGAAGGCAGGAGCCTATGTCAGATCAGAGGACCGCCTCTGGACAGGGGATGGGGCAGTAGAGACCCTCTGGGGTGGTTCCAGCAGCATCTGGGAAGAGGTTAGCAGAGGTTTGCAGCTCTTCCCTGGACTATCTCTGAACCTCAACTAGTTTCCCAGCCACCCTGTCTTCAGTGTCCCTTGGTGGAGACAGGTGCGTACACCCTCAGCCCAATATGGCGGAATGCTTTGAGCCACAGCAGAGACACATCACAAGCTCCAGGCTGTAGATAAGGAAACAAAGCCCAGAGACGAGCGGCGGCCCAAGTCCACAAAGCAGAATGCCCGTCCACACCACACGTACTGAACTGCATCTTTCTGTCTCTGCCTGCCACCTACAGGCAGGCTTCCATGCTAGTCTTGGCTCGGAATCTAGAAGTTAATAGGGGCCCAATAAATGTGAGTGCCGCTGAAATGAACTGAAACGAGAGCAGAAAAGAGGTCCTCCATCTTTAAGGACTTAACTGACTCTAAACATCCAGGGACGCCGGGGCTGAGGATGTAGATCAGTAGTAGAGCATTTGTCTAGTGTGTGAAAGACCCTGGGTCTGATCCCCAGCACTATAACATAAGAAGAAAGGGAGGGAGGGAGGGAGGGGGAGAGAGGGAAGAAGGGGTTGGAAAGGAAGTGAGGAAGGAGAAAGCCAGGAATACTAGCAGTTGTTCAGCAACGCAGTGAAGCTGGATACACTGACCCAGCACAGACCCTGGCCCGGGAGCTCGTTCCTCCACAGGGAAATAAGAGCTGTTCACGCAGTTCCCTAGTCCCCATTCCTGAGATCCTGAGAGCCTCGATTCAAAACATCAGGGCTGAGGGTTAGAGAGATGGCTCAGAGGTTAAAAACCCCAAATGTAGCCGGGCGTGGTGGCGCACGCCTTTAATCCTAGCACTTGGGAGGCAGAGGCAGGCGGATCTTTGTGAGTTCAAGGCCGGCCTGGTCTACAGAGTGAGTTCCAGGACAGCTGGGACTACAGGGAGACCCTGTCTCGAAAAGACCAAAAAATAAAAAATAAAAAAAAAAAATAAAATTCTGCATGGGGACTGTGGGTGTAGCTGAATGGTAGAGTGCTGGCTTACCATGCCAAGGCCCCAGATAACATCCTTGCTTCCACTAAAAACAACATAGTATTCTTTTGGGCATTTACAGAATATTTGAGTACCTAAGATATGCTATGACTGTGGTAAATAATTTTTTTAAAAAAACTAAAAAGCATATGTACACTAAATTTCATTAAGTATCCATGATCAGCTAGTTAGTTTCAAGAATTTTTAAAACATCTTCATCAAAACTTTAGAGAAAATGAAGAACCAAATGATTTCCTATATGTTCCTTGGGCATATATGCGATAAATGGTATATGAACTTCTGCTATTATTTGTTTTGAGATCTGACTCTCAGTTTATGTGTCTTAGCATATTGGAAACAGCTGGTTCTTAGGAAGAAAAGTATTTTTCAAATTTGTTTCATGTCTGAACATGGAAATGTGATAAGGGTACTGTGATGAGATGAATCTGCTTTCAATAATTTGAGAATAGATTAGTTTACTTTGATGACAGGCTCTACTTTAACATTATATTTCTTAATAGTTTAGCTAGTCACCAGGGGTTTGCTCTTGCCTTTGATCTGGCTACACATC
>VZQC01009903.1:1048660-1064104 GCA_009823505.1 Rhizomys pruinosus
AAAAAAAAAAAAAAAAAGGAAAAAAAGGAAAAGAAAAGAAAAAGAAAATATTATATTGTGGGGCTGGAGAGATGGCTCAGAGGTTAAGAGTGCTCACTGCTCTTGCACTGAACCTGGGTTCAGTTCCCAGCACCCACGTGACAGTTAACAACATCCTTAGCTCCAGTTCCAGAAGATCTGATGCCTTCTTCTGACTTCCATGGGCTTTGCATGATATGGGTGCACTTACATACATGCAGGCAAGACACTCATATACATAAAAAAATAAAAATTAAGCTGGGCATGTTGGCACACACCTTTAATCTCAGCACTCAGGAGGCAGAGGCAGACATATTCCTGTGAGTTCAAGGCCAGCCTGGTCCACATAGTGAGCTCCAGGCCAGCTGGGACTAAAGGGAGACCCTGCCTCAAAAAGACCAAAAATTAAAATAAAATAAAAATTAATAAATATATTTTCTTTGCTTTTTGGAGACAAGGTCTTTCTGTAGCTCCAGCTAGCCTGGAACTTGCTATGTAGACCAGGCTGGCCTTGAACTCACAGAGATCCACCTGTCTCTGCCTCAGGAGTACTAGGATTAAAGGTGTGTGCCAACATGCTTGGCTAATAAATAATTTTTTAAAAAAGAAATATTTATTGTGCATCCACCATGAACAAGTCCTGGGTTGCTGAAAAGTGTGGCTGTTAAAATCAAAGGCAGGAGTGTATTGCCTGCATGTGTCTTAAGTGCACCAGTGTCATGCATTGACTGCATAGGAGGAAGGTGTCGGATCCCTGGAACTGGGGTTGCAGACTGTTGTTGGGCACCATGTGGGTTCTGGAAATCAAACCCAGGTCCTATGCCAGAGCAGTGGGTGCTCTTGACTGCCAGGACATCTCTCCAACCCCACAGTGTACACTCTTAACATCTGAGCCCATTGTTTTGTTTTAAGACAGACTGAGGCTGGATAGATGATTCGGTGGTTAGGGAGTGCCGGCTGCTGTCACAGAGGACTTGGCCGGTTCATTTTCCAGCACCCACGTGGTGGCTGATAGTGGTCTGTGGCTCCAGTTCCAGGGGATCTGAATGCCTTTCTTCTGACTTCTTTGGGCATAACCTGGGTGTACTTACATACATGTAGGTGGTACAGTCATACACATAGAATAATAATTTAAAAAAAAATTAAAGGCAGGGCCTCGTATAGCTCAGGCCAAACTTGAATTCCCTGTGTAGCCAGGGCTGGCCTGGAACTCCTGATGCTTCTGCTTCTGCTTCTGCTTCTCAAATCCTGGGTTTGCATTTGTGTGTCACTTTGCCTGGATACAAAGTAATTTTAACTGTTGTAGAATGTGTGCAATTTGTATCACAGGCAAAAAAGGAATAAAGTGTGTGTGTGTGTGTGTGTGTGTGTGTGTGTGTGTACACCATTTGTAGCTGTTCTTATTTTCTGTTGTGGTGTAAAGTAAAAATCTAGCAGTCATTTGAGCTTTGTTTTTCTTTTCTTTTCTTTTTGTTTTTGTGGTATTTTTCCAGGCAAGGTCTCCCTGTAGCCCCAGCTGTCCTGAGGCTCGCTCTGTGGACCCCCGGCTGGCCTTGAGCTCTCAGGGGTCCGCCTGCCTCTGCCTCCCCAGTGCTGGGATTGAGGGTGTGCACCACCACGCCCAGCTGCTCCGCTTTCTTAAACAGAAGCTTAAGGCAGGGTTTTTAATTTAAAGACATCCATAGGAGAGATTGGTAGTTCTCTCCCAGGGATAATTTTTGTCCACTAGGAAATAGCTGACAATGGAGATACTTTTTATTGTCTCAAGTGGGAATGAAGTTGGCATATATTGAATAGAGGCCAAGGATACTGCCAAACATTACACTGTACAGAAGAACACCCTTTGCCCAGTACAAAGAGAAGTGGCCTGAGGGTGTAGCTTGGTGGTAGAATGTTTGCCTAGCATGCTCGAATCACTGGGTTTAATCTCCACCATTAAAAAAAAAAAAGGGGCCATGGTTGAAAACTCTAGCATAGACAAATTAAACTAATTTGTGAATTGCATAGCTAGGAGTTCTCTAATTGAAACACATATGTGAGCTTTAGAAAAATTTCCAGAGGGGCTGGAGAGATGGCCTAGCAGTTGGGAGCTCTGACAGCTCTTGCAGAGGACCCAGGTTCGATCCCCAGCACCCAAATGGCGGCTGAGAACCGTCTTTGACTCCAGTTCCAGGGGAATCTGACACCCTCTTCTGACCTCTTCGGCATTGCACAACACGGGTGCACCAACCTACATGCAGGCAGTACACTCATACACATAAAAATAATTAATTAATTAATTAATTAATTAAATCCTAGAGTGGGAGGTCAGCTTGAACCTAGGTTTAGACATTAACAGGGCAAGACTAGCATATTCTGAAGAAGAAATGACACGTCTTTGGAGTAGGAAGCATGCAGAGGAAGAGGTTGAAGAGACCACAGAATTCTTATCAGCCATACTGCAGAAAGAACACTGTGAGCATTTTGTTTTTAAAAAAATCTATTTTTGCCGGGCGTGGTGGTGCACGCCTTTGGTCCTGGCACTTGGGGGGCAAAGACAGGTGGATGGATCTCTGTGAGTTCAGGGCCAGCCTAGTCTACCTAGCGAGCTCCAGGCCAGCTGGGACTAGGGGAAGACCCTGTCTCAAAAAGACAGAAAAAAATTTTTTTTATTTTTATTTTATGTGCGTTAGTGTTATGCCTACATATGTATGTGGTGCACCCATGTCGTGCAGTGCCCGAGGAGGGCAGAGGAGGGCTTTGGATCCCCTGGAACTGCAGTTATGGATGGTTGTTGGCTGCCATGTGGGTGCTGGGATTTGAGCCCCAGTCTTCTGTGGGAGCAGCTGGTGCTCTTTAACCTCTGGGCCATCTCTCCAGTCCCCTTTTTTTTTTAATTTTATTTATTTCTGTATGTGTATGAATGTACTGTCTGCATGCAAGTTTGTACACCCGTGTCATGCAATGCCGCGGAGGTCAGAAGAGGGTCTCGGATTCCCCTGGAACTGGAGTTCTCCTGGAATTGGAGTTTCAGACGGTTCTCGGCTGCCATGTGGGTGCTGGGGATCGAACCCGGTCCTCTGCAAGAGTGGTCGGCGCTCTTAACCGCTAGGCCATCTCTCCGGCCCCTCCAGCCCCCATTTATATTTCTTTAGTTGGGACATGAATTTGGTGTCTGCAGTTTCCATTGCAGTGAAGTATTGTCTTCCTCAGTTACAGTATCAGAAGCGTCTGAAGTGGTCTGTTAACATTTGATTTCAGCATTGAGTGAGTGAACGTTGCCTTTGTATCCCCATGCTGTGATAAATCCAGTAAAAATCCTCTAAGATTAACCGGGCGTGGTGGTGCGTGCCTTTAATCCTAGCACTTGGGAGGCAGAGGCAGGTGGATCTCTGTGAGTTCAAGGCCAGCCTGGTCTACAGAGTGAGTTCAAGGCCAGCCTGGTCTACAGAGTGAATTCCAGGACAGCCAGAGCTACAGGAAGACCCTGTCTCAAAAAGACCAAAAAAAAAAAAAATCCTCTAAAATGCCTTTAATCCCAGCGCTTGGTGGGCACAGGTAGGTGGATCTCTGTGGGTTCAAGGTCACTCTGGTTTAGGGTGATTCCAGGCCAGCTGGGGCTAAAGGTAGACCCTGTCTCCAAAAGACAAAAAAAGGGGGGCTCTAAGAAATAAGCTATGGGTCCCGCTGAGGAGCTCTAGCTTTGGTCACGGACTTCCCCGTTTGGTTATGTTGCCTCCAGCACACTGTTTCTGCAGTGGATTTGTTTGGGCTTCTTTCATGCTAGGCAAGCATTGTGTGGCCAAGCCGTGGTCTCAGCTTTCAGAGTATTTCTTTTCTGTTTTTTAGATTTAAACAAGTTTGACAGTGTTACTTTATTCAGAGAGAGAGAGAGAACATACATATAAGAGCCCATAAGAATAACAGAACACATGTGTGAAGGTCAGAGGTCAACTTTCAGGAGTGGATTGTCCCCTTCCACCGTGTGAGTCCTAGGGATGCACTGAGGCCAGGTGCTTGCCACTTTATCCATCTCCTCAGCCCACTTTATAAATTTTTATAACCCAGCCAGCATAATCAGGAACTTTGTTTCTTCATATTGTTTTAGGTTATAGGCCCCCCACTGCCTGGGAAAGCTTTTGTCCAGCAGCTCCCTTTTAGAGGAGATGACGGAATATTTGATGACAACTTTATTGAGGAAAGGAAGCAAGGACTGGAACAGTTTATAAGCAAGGTCGCTGGTCATCCTCTGGCACAGAATGAACGTTGTCTTCACATGTTTTTACAGGATGAAATAATAGATACAAGCTATACTCCATCTAAAATAAGACATGCCTGAATTTGACGAGAAGCAGCAAAAATATGACCAGTAATGAATCATACGCACCAATGAAGACATTGTAATTAACTTAGCATGCTGCACGGAAACTGGTATATGATCCCCACATACTAACAATCATTTTTGTTTTGTTTTGTTTGGGCAGTTGACAAGAAGTTAATTTGCTTTAGTGAGAAGTCCCTCCCCATGTCCCTCATTGCAGCCTTTCTCTGTGAGTACTCTTCCCCACTGGCTCAATGTGCACACTGTAGTCTCACAAGCATCTCATAGAACTTGCAGTGTCCTAACTAAAGTTGCTGACTTGATCTTTTTTGCAGTTTTTGTGTCATATTTGCTTCTTGAATCTGATGAACTAGAATATTTCTCTTCCCCCTCCCCTAATGTGTAATGTCACCACTTGATCCTAATTTACGTGTAGGACCACTATACCCTTCATTCCCAGTGCCGCACATACAAGGTATGGTTTTGTGTGCAGAATGTGTCTTCCTTCTGGCCTGTAATCCCCTTCACATGAGAGATTAATGAGGGAAATCTTTATATTCTGTATAAAAACAAAATCAAATTTATATACTAAAATCATTTGTCAAAAAAATCATTTGTCTAAAAATTTAAGTTGTTTTCAAATAAAAATTAAAATGCATTTCTGATATGCACTGACAAAACAAAACAAAAATCAAAGGCAAGCTCATAAGTCAGGGGTCTCCTCTGTGGTGAGCAAACACAAGGAGTCAGTACAAACCATGAACACAGCAGCTGTTATTTCTAAAAATCCAGGTTAAAGGAAGCCATTTTTTTTTTTGATAAATCATTCCCTTCTGGACTGAAAGAAAATAAATTCCAAGCATAGACAATTGATCAATAGAAGGGTAAGCGCCCTAAATCTTTTCTAATCAGTACAAACGGGATCAGTTCTAGGGCGATGGCAGAGAACTGGAGAAGATCAGACATCAGCAAGATAAGCCCAACAAGCCCTCTGAAAGGTCAGGAAAGAATCGAGAAACTAAAGATGTATTCAAGTCTGAAAGAAGCCAAAGTTTAATGAAGTCACTGACAATCGGAAAAACTGGGGATGCAGATACAGATCAAAGGTAAAGTGCCTAGCATGTGGGAGTCCACGGGGCATGTGGGAGTCCACGGGGCATGTGGGAGTCCACGGGGTATGTGGGAGTCCACGGGGCATGTGGGAGTCCATGGGTTGCATCCTTGGCAGAGGAGAGAGTACAAGACAGGAGAAGGGAAAGAGGAAGGGGGGATAGAGGGAGGAAAGAAAGGAGGAAGGCGGTGTCTGATTGCATTAACTGTTTGGATTGGCATTTGGTACTTTAAATTTTGTTCTATATTGGATCGTATCTCAAAGTCAGAGTCCTAGTAGACAGCTCCATGTCTGCCTGGATCCCAGGACAGTGACAGACATGTATCAGAAATTGTTCACATTGATGTAACTCAGGGCATGAGAAGCAGAATTCACTTATCCCATGAGCCAAATTCACAAATCTTTGGACCCCGCAGGTTCCTCTACTTGTGTGTGGATGGGTGTGCTTAAGTCAACCGAAAGACATGTAACAAGCTATTTATAACGGCCTCCTTCATAACAGCTCAAACTTGAGGGCAGCTCATATGTTCCACAGGAGAGTGTGTAAGCAAGTTGTATTCCAGAATAATGAGCAGGCACAGAGCACTCACAACATGAATGAATTGCACAGGCATTTTGCTCAGTGAGAGGCCAGAAATCCAAGCACACGTTCCTTCATTCAGTTTATATGAAGTGAAACATGAGCAAAAGAAACCTATGATACAGGTGTCAAAATAAGGATGGGGGGCTGGAGAGGTGGCTCCACAGTTAAAAGTGCTTGCTGCTCTTCCAAAGGACCCACGTTCAGTTCCCAGCACCCACTTTGGGTGGCTCATAACCACCTATAACCCCCATTCCAAAGGATCCCAAGCCCAAGACACATGCGCATGCATGGCTACACTCACACTCACATACATACACATACACACAAACAAAAATATAGAAAATACTTTTAAATATTAATAATTACTGGGCATGGTGGTGCACACCTTTAATCCCATCGCTCAGGAGGCAGAGGCAGGCAGATCTCTGTGAATTCCAGGGCATTCGTGGCTACATAGTGAGATCCTATCTCAAAAAATAAATAAATAATAGTAATAAAAAGTCACAGCTGAGTACGGTACCTCACACCTATAATCCCAGCACTGGAGAGGCTGAGGTAAAATGATCACTATGAGTTTAGAGTCAGTCTGAACTACATAGTGACTATGAGGTTAGCCTGGGCTGAATAATAAGATCCTGTTTCGGACTGGAGAGATGGCCTAGCAGTTAAGAGCACCGACCGCTCTTACAGAGGACCCGGGTTCGATCCCCAGCACCCACATGGCGGCCGAGAACTATCTGAAACTCCAATTCCAGGAGAATTCCAGTTCCAGGGGAATCTGACACCCTCTTCTGACTTCTGCGGCATTGCATGACACAGGTGCACACACTTGCATGCAGACAGTACATTCATACACATACAGAAATAAATAAAAAAAAAAAAGACCCTGTTTCAAGAGGCAAAAAAATCAAATAAAATGTAAATAAATTAAACTTGCTCTTGAGACGGTGTAACTGAGAGAGGGTACAGGGGGCCTCCTGGGTCTCTGGAAATGTCTGTATTCTGAATGTAGACGTGTGTGCATACATACACACATATGTGAAAGCATTTATCAAACTATACACTTAAAGTAGTGTATATACTTTCATAAACTTTATGAAGTTGTACCTCAATAAAAAGAAAAAATCATTTATGTCAGTGCTAATAAGTGCCCAGAGAGCAAGGTGCTGCCCCCCCGCCGTGTCCATGTCTTCACTAATTAACCACTCCACTTCAGTCTGTAGAGCTCAGCTTCAGAAGCAACGACCAGCCTCCAGCTAGGTGTGCTTTGAGACAGAAACTGCTACCTCTCCCTCCTGCATACTCAGCACACCCTGCCCAATGATGCTCCAGTCCACAGACCGGGTACATAATGGTAGCGCCTAAGATTACACCAGGTGCTGACACAGTCATCTCAGCTTGTACACTACAATTTCACTCAATGGCCTCACTGACTAACTAACACGTTTCTCTGAATGTGTCTGGTCATTAAGCAGCATGTGCCTGTGCCTTCCTTCATCAAGGAGGGTAGGGAGGCACACTGTCACCCTTGTTCACTCAGCCACACTTTGGGGAAGCCTGGAGTTCACTCCCTGGCTGCTGGCAGCTTCCTGAAGTCCAGGTTCAGGTCTCAGGAAGAAATAACCTCTCAAGTACAGATTGGGATGCTGCAGAGTGACAGTCCAAGGGACACTTGACTGGAAAGAATCCTTGGCAGAAGACCAGGAGGTAACTCAGCCCACAGGTAACCATGGGTCCATAGCAGGCTAGAGTTGGAATGGGCAGATTCTAGTACACAGAGCAAACTGGGCTTTCTCCACTTGAGGGAAAGACACCCTGGAACCAGCCCAAGGTCCCCTGGTGGCCTCAAATGTGACCCGTGAACAGCAGTCACCAGCCTTTTATCAACACTGATTGCACTCCCTTCATAGGGAGGTGAACCCTTCACAGTCCTCACAAGGTCTGGACAGGGTAGCAGATCTCGTCCCCCCTACTTTTTCTTTCTTTCCTTCTTTTTCTTGGGGGGGGGGGTGAGGGATAGGGAGATGGCAAGTATCTAGCCCAGACTGGCCTCAAACTCACCGTGTAGCTGAGGGTGACCTGGGATTTCTGAGCCTCCTGCCTCCACCTACTGAGCACTGAGATTACAGGAAAACTCCATTGCGTCCTACTTACGTAATGCTGGTGGTGAAGCCCAGGGCCTCGTGCACACCAGGCAAGCACCCTGCCAACTGGACTACACCCCCAGCCTATCTATACGTTAAAATAGAAAGATGAAGGCCAGAGATGAGAGCAACTCACAAGCATCCGAAGGGTGAAACGAGGACTGAGGGTTTGAACCCAAGTCTGCCCTACCCCAAAGCCCAGGCTCCTTCTCCAACTCAGAATTCTACACTCCACCAGTCCGTCAATCAAACGGGAAGGAGGGACAGACACTTCCAGACATTAAATGTCAAACTTTTTCTCCTGTGCCTTTCTCAAGAAACTCTTTGTTTTTTGTTTTTTTGTTTGTTTTGTTTTTGCCAGTGTTTTATTGAAGCTCTATGCATTTCATACAAAATTACATTACAAATCAAATCTAGACCTGTGCCTCCCTCCCTGCTCCCCACCCCACCAGAGTCCATGCATTCTGACAAACATGTTTATCATCTTTTCTCAAAATTCTCAATGCAGTTTACTGTTTTGAGCAGAAGTTCACCATTTCAGTCAGTTCTTTGATCTTTCATAGGTTTGAGCATCTTTGGCTTATGATTTTTTTTTTATATTAGGCTGAAAGATGTCATGTTTGAAGTCTCCTCCTTGGCAAGCCCAAACCACCATCGGTTCTGCCCTTGAGCTCCACACTGGGGTTTTCCTTTCCCACAGTCACCAAATGAGGTCCAGCAAGCACCACCGTCCTGTCTTGATCTTCCTATGCTGGTCTCCATGATACAGCCTGGGTAGTCCAACAAAGGCTGTTTATACTCTGAAGAAGTGGAAACCCCAACAGTAGCTCAGTCCACAAGCTGGATGTCTCAGCAGTCCCCATCTGGCACTGAAGGTTTGGAGGATTCTTGGAGAGACATGAGTCTTCAGTCCATATTGGAAGGTTGAAAAACTGTGTCTTCTCACATCTTTGAAGGATGGCAAAATCAGTGGCAGCCATGGGGTAGCTGCACTTGCCAGTAAGACAGGCAAAACAACTGTGCTCTTTTGTCTTTTTACTAAGATCTTAAGCCTTATACCTGAAGTACAATTTCTCAGGACTTACTATTTATTTATTTCCAGTTATACTTTCCTTTTGGATGTTTAAGGCCACACGGTGAGCCCAGACTAACCAAGGTTTTTGTTTTCTCAAGATCAGTTGAGGATCTGGTCCTCAAGGGTGACTCAGGGTTTTTTGGGGTTTTTTTTTTTTGGGTCCTCAAGGGTTACTCAGGGTTTTTTGGGGTTTTTTTTGGGGGGGGAGCCTTTGGCTCCTTTTGGCTTTTCTTTTTTTTAATTTTTTTTTAAATTTTATTTATTTCCATATGTGTATGAATGTGTTGTCTGCATGCAAGTCTGTGCACCTGTGTCGTGCAATGCCGCGGAGGTCAGAAGAGGGCGTCAGATTCCCCTGGAACTGGAGTTCTCCTGGAATTGGAGTTTCAGACGGTTCTCGGCCGCCATGTGGGTGCTGGGGATTGAACCCGGGTCTTCTGCAAGAGCGGTCGGCGCTCTTAACCACTAGGCCATCTCTCCAGCCCCTCCTTTTGGCTTTTCATTTACCAGTTCCATCCACTCAAGGACAGAGTCAGGTCTTGCTAGACCAGGCTTCCCTTTTTGAATCATGAGCAGACTTTCCTCTTTATAGACTGGACACTGGCTGAAGTCCCATTAGTGGATCTCCAAGACCTCCCTGCACAGGAAGACTGGTGACTCACATTTGCAGGACATTTCAAGAAATGCCCCCATGCATAGTCCCCTGAGAGTTAGTTGACCTCTGTCTGAGGGCAAGGAACAAAGTTATCTCTTAAGACCCTCGGCCAATTGGTATGGGTATTAAGTATGGTCGTAGGAATCTAGAAAGGCTCAGTTACACCAGCCTGATACTTTTAACTGCTTTATAATATTTTAGAAAATGCTTGAACAAAAGTTCAAGCAGCCTTCTATAAGAAATACTAAGGGGGCTGAAGAGATGGCGCAGTGGTTAAGAGCACCGACTGCTCTTGCAGAGAACCCAGGTTTGATTCCCAGCACCCACATGGTGGCTAAGAACCTTCTTTAACTCCAGTTCCAGAGGAATCCGATGCCCTCTTCTGACCTTCGCAGCATTGCACGACACTGGTGCACAGACCTGCATGCAGACAGTACATTCATACACGTAAAGAATAAATAAAATTTTAAAAAATTAAAAAAGAACCATCTTTAACTCCAGTTCCAGGGGAATCCGACACCCTCTTCTGACCTCCTCAGCATTGCATGACATGGGTGCACCAACCTACATGCAGACAGTACACTCATACACATAAAAAATAATAAATAAATAAATAGAAAAAAAGTTTAAAAAAAAGAAATACTAAGAAGCACCCCCATAAAATACTGTGGTTAGACATAATGTCATGACAAACTAGTTTTTTCCACATTCCTTTGATCTTATAGTACTCTAAAATATACATACATATCCTTCATCCATATACCAAAACTTCCTAACTCTGAAAATAAATGGTAGCTTAGTTCTAGAACCTGTTAAGGGATTCATAATGTAAGGGCACAGTTGTTTTCATATCATGAGGAATATAACATTAACGTTGCTCAGTTTGCCTTAACAACTAGGTACTTGGCGCTAGCATCCACGGATGAAGGATACCATTCGTCGTTTGTTTTTCTGGGACTGTGTTACTTCATTTAACACGATTATCTTCTAGTTCCATCCATTTACCTGTAAAGCTCATGATGTCATCTTTTTTTCACAGATGTCATCAGTTTATTATAAAAGGGAGGCATGGAAATTATTTACATGATGAAATATTTCAATTTTTTCAGAATTTCAGTGGAATGGGCAGCTTTGCATGATGCCACTTCAACAGCAATTTCAGTCTACATACTTCCCAAGAATGTCACCATCTCCAAATAAGAAATAATCCTTGTCATCTAGAACTACTCTGGGAGAAGAACTTTGTCCCCAACTTTCACACTAACTGGTTGAATCTCTCCACCCTTTCCTTTAGAGCCTGATCCAACAGCTACTACTGTTGCTTGCAATACTTTTCCTTGAGGTTTTTCTGGAAGCATAATGCCTCCTTTGGTCATAGTTTCAGCTGCACTCCTTTCAACCAATACTCTGTCAAACAGAAGAGGAAACTTTCTAAATGCTTGTCCCGCCATGACTCTGGCCGCTGCAGCCTGGACTCTGCTCTCGAGCAGCACCTACAAGGAGAGACCTGCAGTCCGGGCCTGGGACACGTGAAAAGTGATGTCATCTTTCTTTTTTTTTTTTTTTTTTGTCNATTGTTAGCAGGAAGAGAGAGGAGAGAGGAAGAGCAGAGAGCAGGAAGAGTAGTAGAGAGAGATGAGAAGGAGAGAGCCAGCGCGCAGATAATATTTCACTCTTAGGTCTCAGATTGAATATATAAAATGTAGTATATTGATGATTGATAATGTGTTGATAAATGTTTGGTATATTCTTCAATGAGTGTACTAGGTACTGATTAACTAAGAGGCTTAAATTCTGGATGTATGGCTATTGCCAAGTGGTTTATTGAACTCAGCAGCTATGTGGTCTCATTTATAAATAAGAGCTAATCTATCCCTTTCCGGACTCTCGGCCTGGAGATGGCTGTGGCTTTCTTATTTTTCTCGCTATATATTTGAGTTTGGGTTTTCTTGGTGTAGTATTTGGCCTTGTGCTGTGTTATTGCTACATGCGGTGCTTTTTTTGTGTACATTTGCTCTTTTTGAGTTCCGATGCTGTTCTGGTGACCTAAGTATCTGACCGTATGGCGGAGAACTGTTTCGGGGATTGATAGAAGCAGCGCTAGCTCGAACATAATCAAAATTGGCAAGATACTGATGGTTTGGGGTAGCTATGGGCTTGGAATCATTTGGTAGATCTATTAACAAACTGACAATAGGTGTTACCGAAATTGTGTGGTAAGCTAATCTCATATTTGGTCCGTCTGCTCAGGCTCCTTGCTGAGCCCGTGTCAGTCCTCTGTTAACTCATGTTTGGTCTGCGCAGATTGGACGGCCTGCGCTAAGTGGACACATTTGGGCGTTAGCTGTGAAGTCACCATATCTACTTTGATGTTCTTGCTCAGTTACTGTGCTTAGAAGTCGCTATCAGGAGATGTGTGCTCCCATACTTGAACAATTCGAAGGCAAACTAGGAGATTATTGAGACGCATCATTATTGAATATAATAAAACAATGTGTATTGTGATCACTGATACGCCAGTATCTGGCATCTAATTTGTCACTTTGGTAAAAATGAGAACCGATCTGCTCATTGGTGATAGAGCTCTGTTTGGGGCTCATGTAGCTGTTTATGCATGCATGTATAGGTATATAATTAAGAATATGCAACCCAATCGCCGCTGTGGTCTGTCTTCTTAGTTGGCTCACATTACATGTCTTGTTGTAGCAACTACTTTATCTGTGCCTCACTCGTTTCACTCGGATAGACCAATGAGATGCCCAGGCTAAGCGTCGTGGAAGCATGAAAGCCTTTGTGATCGAGTATTCGTATCCCATTTTAGCGAGAGAACATATAAGCCCCCACACCTGCACGAACCCAAATTAGTGCCACATTTGTGTCTTAATCTAGTCTCCTGACTCCCTGAGGCCTAAGGCTCTTGATTGTGGGATAATTTGTCAATTGAATCCAATGTGATACCTTATAACCTTAGTACCTTACCTACTCACTCAGCTTCAGATGTATATATGCATCCGCATTATTTTAGTTTATGCTGTTGCCCTTCTTCCTGGGAGCTAGGGGCTCCAAGTATTTCCCTTTTGCCAGTTTCAATCAGATTAATACCTTCCGGAATTAGCCTCGTTTGTGTGGGTCTCTCGTCGTCTTCTTCATAGTGCTCTTCCTATTCTTTTTCTAAACCACACTTACTGTTCAGATATTGGCACTTGCCCCTAGGAGATTAACAACTCTCCGAGGGCTGGTTATATACCTGAAACCCATGAAGTGTCCCCATTTTCAAGCCTGATTATTTGCGGTCATGGACGAAATTGTGATGTCATTGTCATATGCACCTTTATAACTGTAATCATAGAGCATTTGTCACAATGGAGTGCTGTGATTGAAGGCATAAGGTATTGGCGTTAGGATAGGTTTAAAAGATGTAACATTCTATAGAGTTCACTTGGTAGAATGGCGATAATGGTGGCAGCACGACCGATTCTATATGATGTCGGTAGAGCTACTTCCTGGTTGAGTGTGTTGTCGCCAAATCTAGGGGAACAACGCGTCAGAGCCGAAGAAATTCGTATCGCTGGGTGACGTTCATGGTAGAGAACAGATCTAAACGTGTGGTGCTACCGATGCTCAGGGGTGATATAGTTGCGAAAGATACAGGCATGGGACTATTCATAGAGCAGGGTAGCGCATGTAGTCTGGACAGTCTGCGAGTAACAAGGACAAAAAAAAAAAAAAAAAAAAAAAGAATCAAACTAAGCTTGGCATGGTGGCTCATGCCTTTAAACCCAGCACTCAGGAGATAGAGGCAAGTGGATCTCTGTGAGACCCTGCTCTACATAGTGAGTTCCAGGTCAGCTGGGGCAACAGAGAGACCCTGTCTCAAAAAGACAAAAAAAATCAAACTAAAAGTTGGGTGAATGCAGGAACAGGTGGGTGGATAAAGGAAGTGTGGAGTACATACAACATAACGTTATCCAGCCTCATGAAGGAAGGAAGTTCTGTTACATGCGACAGCATGGATGAACTCTAAGGACACATTGTGCCAAGTGAAATAATGTTGTAAGTCACACCTGTAATCCCAGCTCTGGGGAGGCAGACAATAAGTAACTATCTGTGTGAGTTCCAGACCAGACAGGGCTACAAAAACCCAAACAAATAACAACAAAGACAAAATAGTATATAATTCCACTTGTACCTGGTTTCTAAAGTAGTCAGTCACAGATAACATGGCTCAGTAGTTAAGAGCACACACTATTCTTGCAGAGAACCTGAGTTCAGTTCCTAGCAGCTCACAACTGCCTGTAACTCAAGCTCCAGGGGATCTGCTGCCCCCTTCTGGAATCTGAGGGCACTGCACACATGCACATGAACATGCACACATAATAATTTAAAAATAAAATAATTTTTAAAGTCCCAGATGCAGAAGTAGCACAGTGCCTGAAAAAAAAAACCTATTTAATGGGTGTAAAGTTCTAGATCTGCAAAACCAGGAGGTCCTAGAGTCCTACTGGAAAAGAGTCTGCATATATGGGGACTACTAAACCATCTGCAGAAAATGGTTAACATCAGAGCTGGAAAGATAACTGGTGGTAAAGTGCTTGTCAGGCCACTTTTCCCCAGAACCCATGTCAAAAGCCAAGTGCATGGCACACACTTGTAATACCAGCACTGGTAGAGAGGCCAGCCTAACATAACTAGGAAAGTCTAGGTCCCAGGGAGAGACCCTGCCTCAAAAAACAAAGTTGATGGTGACTTAGGAGGACCAACACCTGAGGCTGTCCCCTGGCCTCCACATGCATGCTCACCCATGTGCACACGCACACCCATGAACAGATACAAATGGTTAAGATGGTGCTTTATGTTATATGTTTTGATGGAGCAGGGCATTGTGGCACACCTTTAATTCCTGCACTTGGGAGGCAGAGGCATGTGGATCCATTTCTCAAAAGACCTAAAAAAAATATTTTTCAACTCCAGATGGATCAAAGACCTCAACATGAAACCCCAAACTCTGAAGGTGATAGAAGAAAAAGTTGGCAGCAGATTCCAAGACATAGGCATAGGAAAAGACTTCCTAAATCAGACAGCAGCTACGCAAGATTTAAGGTTGACAATTGACAAATGGGACCTCATTAAACTCAAAAGCTTCTGTACATCAAAAGAAACAATAAAGGAAGTGAAGAAAAACCCACAGAGTGAGAGGAAACCTTCACTGCAGATACATCTGACAAAGCATTGATTTCCAGAATATATAAACTACTCAAAAAACAAAGAAGAAAGAAAACAAGGGGCTGGAGAGATGGCCTAGTGGTTAAGAGCGCCGACCGCTCTTACAGAGGACCCAGGTTCGATCCCCAGCACCCACATGGCGGCCAAGAACCGTCTGAAGCTCCAATTCCAGGAGAACTCCAGCTCCAGGGGAATCCGACACCCTCTTCTGACCTCCGCGGCATTGCACGACACGGGTGCACAAACCTGCATGCAGACAATACATTAATACACATACAGAAATAAATAAAATTAAAAAAAAAAAAAGAAAACAAATGACCCACTCAATAGATGGA
>VZQC01009903.1:1081796-1102527 GCA_009823505.1 Rhizomys pruinosus
TTTATTATTTTTTATTTTATTTTTCTGTGTATGAATGTACTATCTGCATGTAAGTTGGTGCACCATGTTGTGCAATGCCTCGGAAGTCAGAAGAGGGTGTTGGATTCCCCTGGAACTGGAGTTAAGGACGGTTCTCAGCCACTATGTGGGTGCTGAGGATTGAACCCAGGTCCTCTGCAAGAGCAGTCGGCGCTCTTAACCACTAGGCCATCTCTCCAGCCCCTATTATTTTTTTATGTGTATGAGTGTACTGTCTGCATGTAGGTTGGTGCACCCGTGTCATGCAATGCCATGGAGTTTAGAAAAGGGCGTCGGATTCCCCTGGAACTGGAGTTAAAGACAATTCTCAGCCGCCATGTGGGTGCTGGGGATAGAACCCAGGTTCTCTGCAAGAGCGGTCGGTGCTCTTAACTGCTGAGCCATCTATCCTGCCCCTGTTAATTCCAAAATATGTTTAGGAATTCATATTTTCCCTTTAATTTTATATTTCTCTAAAATATGAATATATACCCTCCACCCATATACTATTACAATGTCTGAAAATAAGAGGTAAGTTAATTCTAGAGTCCGTTAAGGGATTCACAATATAACATCACAGTTGCTTTCAGATAAAAAGAAATATAACATTAATGTTGCTCAGCTTGCCTTTCAACTACTTGGTGCTAGCATCCACAAATGAGGGATACCATTCATTGTTTTTGAGTAGTTTATATATTCTGGATGTTAATGCTCTGTCAGATGTATCACTGGTAAAAGTTTCCTCCCACTCTTTGGGTTTTCTCTTCACTTTGTTTCTCTGTACAGAAACTTTTGAGTTTAATAAGGTCCCTCCCACTTGTCAATTGTTGACCTTATTTCCTGCACCACTGGTGTTTGATTTAGAAAGTCTTCTCCTATGCCTATGTCTTATAGGTTACTACCAATGTTTTCTTCTATCGCTTTCAGAGTTTCAGGTTTCATGTGGAGATCTTTGGTCCATTTGGAGTTGATTTTCATACAGGGTGAGAGGTAGGGGTTTAATTTTGTTCTTCTACAATTGGTGATCCAGTTTTGCCAGCACCATTTGCTGAATATGCTATCTTTCCTCCATTGAGTCTTTTTGGCCCATTTGTCAAACATAAAGTGGCTGAAATTGTATGTGCTCAAGTTTGGATCTTCAATTTTGTTCCATTGGTCAATGGGTCTGTTTTTGTGCCAGTACCAGACTGTCTAAACAATGTAAGAAAACATCCCTCATGACAAAAATCTTTCACTTGCCTAAGCTCTAAAAAAATTATTAGGTACAGGCCAGGAAGATGGCTCAGCAGGTAAAGGCACTGCTACCAAACCTGAAAACCTAAATTCGATCTCCAGAACCCACACGAGTAGAGAACCAATTCCTGCAATGTCCTGACTCCACATGCATGCTGTGATACACAGCACACACACATAAATAAAATTAAAATTGTTACTTTTTAGTTCATATGCAAAATAGTTTCATTATGACATTTTCATACATGCATCATTGTACATGCTCATATTTATTCTTACCCTCCTATCACCCTGCACAGCTGGTCTCCTTCATTCCTTCCAATAGCCCCCTTCTGTTTTTCAGTATTAAGTTTTACTAACAGATGTATAAGCTTTAAATTTGCACTTATTTATTTATTTATTTATTTTGGTCTTTTTGAGACAGGGTCTGCTGTCCTAAACTCGCTCTGTAGACCAGGCTGGCCTTGAACTCACAAAGATCCACCTGCCTCTGCCTCTCAAATGCTAGGATTAAAGGCATGCGCCACCACACCCAGCTGCACATTTTTATTACTTACATTTTTTTTGGTCTTTTTGAGACAGGGTCTCCCTGTAGCACCAGCTGGCCTGGAACTCACTATGTAGACCAGGGTAGCCTTGAACTCACAGAGATCTACCTACCTCTGCCTCCTGAGTGCTGGGATTAAAGGCATGTGCCACCATGCCCAGCTATTACTTACCCTTCATTTTATTTTATTTTTTGGTATTTTTTGAGACAGGGTCTCCCTTTAGTCCCAGCTGGCCTGGAGCTCACTGTAGGCCAGGCTGGCCTTGAACTCACAGAGATCTGCCTGCCTCTGCCTCCCAAGTGCTAGGATTAAAGGCGTGCGCCACCACACCCGGCTACTTACCTTTTAATAATTGTGTCTTATACATGGACATTAGAACACTGAGATATGCAGGGCTTTATTTCTAAACTAAGCTTTTTCCAGTTATATTTACTTATTTCTGTGTGTGCACATGCTCATCTACACAGGCCACAGCATCTTGTAGAAGGCAAGTGGCAACTTTTGGAAGTCCTTCTCTCTTTCCACCATGTGGACCCAAGATTGAACTCAAGTTGTCAGAACTGGCTGCAAGTGCCTTACCCACTGAGCCATCTCATCCACCCTAAACAGTGTTTTGATTTTTCCAAAAAATTTTATTAGCATTGCTTTAAAAAATATTTTATTATTTTTATTTTTATGAGTGTATTGCCTACATCTAAGTGCACCTGTTTTATTCAGTGTCTGCGGAGGTCAGAAGAGGCCATCAGACTCCCCTAGAACTGGAGTTACAGGTTGTTACCCACAATATGGATGCTGGGAACCAAACCCAGGTCCTCTGCAAGAGCAGCCAGTGCTCTTATCCACTGAGACTTCTCTCCAGCCCAGCACTGCTTTTTATAATTATTTTTATTAATTTTTATTTATTTCAGTATGTGTATGAATGTACTGTCTGCATGCAAGTCTGTGCACCCGTGTCGTGCAATGCCGCGGAGGTCAGAAGAGGGTTTCGGATTCCCCCGGAACTGGAGTTCTCCTGGAATTGGAGTTTCAGACGGTTCTCAGCCACCATGTGGGTGCTGGGGATCGAACCCGGGTCCTCTGTAAGAGCGGTCGGCGCTCTTAACCGCTAGGCCATCTCTCCACTGCTGTTTAAAAAATTAACATTATGGGCTGGAGAGATAGCCTAGCAGTTAAGAGCACCGACTGCTCTTGCAGAGGACCCGGGTTCGATCCCCAGCACCCACATGGCAGCTAAGAACTGTCTGTAACTCCAATTCCAGGAGAACTCCAGTTCCAAGGGAATCCGAGACCCTCTTCTGACCTCCGCGGCATTGCACGACATGGGTGCACAGACTTGCATGCACTCAGTACATTCATACACATACAGAAATAAAGTAAAAAATTAATAAAAATATAAATAAATAAAAATTTAAAAAATTAACATTATTACATTGAAAATCTTTGTACAGGTTGGAGAATTTGGAAGGGGAATGAAGAGCAAACACACATTACAGCAATAGCGGGAAATTTCGCAGTATTGTTGAGGCTTGGAGTACAGTTTTGTCAGTAAATAAAGTTCAAAAAATTATAGCAGACATATAGAATTTTCAATTTACATTCTAAAATACAATTACATAGTTTTAGTTTGAGAGTTACATCAGTTTGGTTATTAAAGTACTTCTTAACCTTTTAACGTTCCCAGTAAAAAGCCTAGAGATTTTTTTTTTTATCTCTAGAAGTTCAGTTTGTTGGGCATGGTGGTACACATTTTTAATCCCAACACTTGGGAGGCAGAGGCAGGTGGATCTCTGTGAGTTCAATGCCAGCCTGGTCTACATAGTGAGTTCCAGGACAGCTGGGGATACAAGGAGACCATGTCTCAAAAACAAAAAAGATTCAGAGGACATAATCTTAGTATAGGTATATGTACCAGGCTATTGTAACTTAGCCTTTCTGGGTGCTTAACGACCATACTTAACGCCCACACCAATTTGGCCAAGGGACCTAAGGGATAACTTTGTTCCATGCCCTCAGAGGTCAACTAAGTCCCAGGGGACTACACATGGGAGCATCTCTTGAAATGTCCTGCAAATGTGAGTCACCAGTCTTCCTGTGCAGGGAGGTCTTGGAGATCCACTAATGGGACTTCAGCCAGTGTCCAGTCTATAAAGAGGAAACTCTGTTCACACTTCAAAAAGGGAAGCCTGGTCTAGCAAGACCTGACTCTGTCCTAGAGTAGATGAAACCAGTAAATGAAAAGCCAAAAGGAGCCAGGGGCTCCCTCCCCCCACCCCCCAAAAAAACCCGAGTGACCCCTGAAGACCAAATCCTCAACTGACATTGAGAAAACAAAAACCTTGGTTAATCTGGACTAACTCTGTGGCCTTAAGCATCCAAAAGGAAAGTATAACCAGAAATAATCAGTAAGGCCTGAGAAATTGTACTTCAGATATAAACTTGAGATCTTAGTAAAAAGACAAAAAGAAAAAAAAAGAGCACTGTTGTTTTGCTTGCCTTCAATTCTTACTGGCAAGTGCATCTACTCTGTGGCTGCCACTGCTTTTGCCATCCTTCAAAGACATGAGAAGACACAGCTTTTCAACCCTCCACTATGGACTTAAGGCTCATGTCTCTCCAAGAATCCTCCAAACCTTCAGTGCCAGATGGGGACTGCTGAGACATCCAGCTTGTGGACTGAGTAGTTACTGGGGTTCCAGCCTCTTCAGAGTATAGATTGCCTGCCATTGTTGGACTACAAAGGCTGTATCAGGGAGGCCAGTACAGGAAGATCAAGACAGAACACGGTGCTTACTGGACCTCATTTGGGTGACCAGGGAAAGGGAAAACCCCAGTGTAGAGCACAAGGGTAGGGCAGGATTGATGGTTGTTTGGGCTTGCCAAGGAGGAGCCTTCAAACACTTCCATGGGGCTGGAGGGATGGTCTAGCGGTTAAGAGCGCCAACCGCTCTTACAGAGGACCCGGGTTCGATCCCCAGCACCCACATGGCGGCCGAGAGCCGTCTGAAACTCCAATTCCAGGAGAACTCCAGTTCCAGGGGAATCCGACACCCTCTTCTGACCTCCGCGGCATTGCACGACACGGGTGCACAGACCTGCATGCAGACAGTACATTCATACACATACAGAAATAAATAAAGCACTTGGGAGGCAGACTCTGGTTGATCTCTGTGAGTTTCAGGCAGCCTGGGTTCTTACAGAGTGAGTTCCAGGACAGCCAGAGCTACAGGGAAAAAAAAAAAAAAACACATATTTTTTAGCCAAAAAAAAAAAAAGAAAGAAAGAAAGAAAGAAAGAAAGAAAGAAAGAAAGAAAGAAAGAAAGAAAGAAAGAAAATCCTCCAATTTGGGTGATACAGGTTGGAGAGAATAACAACAACAAAAGAACTTGGGGGGGGAATGACTGAAACAGTGAAGTTCTCCCAAAAACAATAAGCCTATGCTTTGAAAAAAAAAAACTCTGGAAAGACTCAGAAAAAGATGCAAGACATGTATGGCAGAATGCGTGAACTCAGGTGGGGAGGGGAACATGGAAAGGGAAGTGACTCTAAATTGGATTGAGAAATGATGTATGATGTTTGGAAAAGGTTAATAACAATAAAAAATATATTTTAAGAAAATAATTCAAAAAACAAAAAAAATGAAGTTCAGGTTGGTGTTTTACATTTTCTGTACACTGGAGTTGTAGAGAAGTAATAGAAAAAATGATGGAGGGTCTGGAGAGATGGGTCAGCGGTTAAGAGCACCAATTGCTCTTGCAGAGGACCCGGGTTCAATTCCCAGCACCCATATGGCAGCTAAGAACTGTCTTTAACTCCAGTTCCAGGGGAATCTGACACCCTCTTCTGACCTCCACAGCATTGCATGACACAGGTGTACCAACCTACATGCAGAGAGTACACTCATACACATACAAAAATTTTAAAAAAAATTTTAAAGAAAAAATGATGGAAAACTCTGGATGCCTGAGAATAAGAAAGGTCCAGTGTCAAGGCCTGGGTGCCCGACCACATGTAGAGCCCAGACTAAGGTTTTTTGTTTGTTTGTTTTTTTATTTTGTTTTATTTTAATAGATAAATTCTTTAATTAAAACAAGTTTACGCATTGACACCTATGGCTTAACGAGAATAAATTCTGTCCAAGTTTAAAATTGTATTAAGGATAGAACAGATGACTGGTGTATATGTAATGTACAGTTTCCTCAAAACAGTACTTCCATTATAAAATCTCTCAAAAGCAAAACTCCAATTATTGAAGTAATTTTACATATAAATAAAATAATTATCGAAGCATAGACTAAGTTTTTAATGTTTTAGAATCTTTCAAGTTCAGTTCACTTCTGGCTAAAATTTAAAATAAGCCTAAGACAGAAGGATTTAAGGGAGGTTCCCATTCAGTTGAGCTCTTACTGCCTGCTACCTAGTGCTTTTCATGAAAGGTCACCTCCAC
The DNA here is from genome assembly GCA_009823505.1 of Rhizomys pruinosus. NCBI lineage: Eukaryota > Metazoa > Chordata > Mammalia > Rodentia > Spalacidae > Rhizomys > Rhizomys pruinosus. The sequence goes on from VZQC01009903.1 coordinate 1,088,041, forward strand.
CATCTAGTGGCAGATATAGTGATTACAGATATATGTGACAACTTTATCCCTGAAGGCAAACATGAAATAGTGAACACTGAAAATGAAATGTGGCTTTTCTGAATTGAGATGTGATATCTGTGCAAAATATATACTTTATCTTGAAGAAGTAGTGTAGAAAAAAGTGGTTTTAAACTTATCAGACATTTTGAGGTGGAGAAGGCAGCAGGATGGTGACAAGGCAAGTGAGCCCCAGGGCTGACTGCACCCTGGATCTGCCTGGGTGATAAGCTCCTTCACTTCTCAGTATCATGAGACTAGACAATGAATGCAATATGGCATATGAGATGCCCAAGGCACAGTGGGTGCTCCATAAAAAGGTGGTATTCTGGAGGTGGAGAGATGGCTCAGCAGTCAAGAGCACCAACTGCTCCTGCAGAGGACCTGGGTTCAATTCCCAGCACCCACATGGCAGTTAAGAACCACCTTTAAGGGACTGGAGAGATAGCCTAGCGGTTAAGAGCACCGACACTCTTGCAGAGGACCCGGGTTCGATCCCCAGCACCCACATGGAGGCTAAGAACCGTCTGTAACTCCAATTCCAGGAGAACTCCAGTTCCAGGGGAATCCAACACCCTCTTCTGACCTCCGCAGCATTGCACGACATGGGTGCACAGACCTGCATGCAGACAGTACATTCATACACATACAAAGATAAATAATAATAAAAAAAATTTTTTTTTAAAGAACCACCTTTAAGCCAGGTATGGTGGCACATGCCTTTAATCCCAGCACTCAGGCAGATCTCTGTGAGTTCAAGGCCAGCCTGGTCTACAGAGTGAGTTCCAGGCCAGCTGGGGCTATAAGGAGACACTGTCTTTTAAAAAAAAAGGGGGGGGGGCGGTATTCTTACCCTCAGAGCTGCTCGCTGGCACGGTCTAAGGGTGTCAATTTACACCCTCCCACACACGGACACACACCTATCCTTAAACCAAAATAATCTCCATGGTAATGGAAGGCTAGCTCATTGTGGGCCTCCAGTGGTGCACATGTGCGTGCGCACACACACACACACACACACACACACACAGTGCCAACTGTCCTCACAGCACCAGGTACCAGCTCACAAACTGCACCCACCTTGCTGGCCGTGTCACCCTATCCCCACACTGGCTCTTCCCCAGACAGAGCTGTCTGTTCCTTGGGTCTCCCTTAATCTGACCTTGTGACTGGACACAAACCACTTGCACATTCTATGGCTACATCTGTACTTCATTGTGGTCCCTAGAGCAACTTCATCTGGGAACTGGTTAAAAGTGCATGTTGGGGGCCTCAGACATACTGGGTCAGGAGCTTCTGGGGTCCAGTCCAGCAATGTAAGTCCTTCCAGTGTTTCCTAAAACATTCGAGTATGAGAGCCACTGCTCTATACCCCTACATAGCCAGCCCCAGGGCTCCCAGCTTCCTGTGCTAAGAGCCTTCTCTCGCCCACTTCCACCCCATGTCCATCCACTGTGGAAACTATCCTACCCTAACCCCTACACCACAGTGTCCATGGCAACCCTCCCTGCATCAGTCACCATCATCAACGTTTTTGTCACATACACAGACTATTTTTTTGTTTCTTACTCAACCATTTTTAATTTGACATTAATATAAAGACAGACTTGATCCTAGTCCTAAATAATCCATAAATGCAAATGTAATAAATGCAAATCACATTACCACTGTATATTATACAAAGCAAATTTCTTTTTGTTCATACTAGACATAAACTCTAGGATATTAACAAGGAATGGCCACACAGCTGGGTGTGATGGTACACCTCTTTAATCCCAGCACTTCAGAGGCAAGGCAGGCAGATTTCTGTGAGTTCCAGGCCAGCTGAGGCTACAGAGACCTGGTCTCAAAAAGAAAAAAAAAAAAAAAAAAAGCCACATAGGGTAAGAACTTATACTAGTTTTGAGAACTTAGTTGAGCTGTTTACAGTAGGCCAAAGCTCTTTTCAACACAAGATTTCATTTGGACTCCATGATAGCAAGAGCTAGACAGTGAAGTCACACTCAAGCAAACTAAGACTTTGCAGGATAGTTTCCCATAGTCCCAGCGATGCACATGATAAAGTCACCGACTCTAAGGCCCATAGCTTCTTGATGTGGTCTCCTTCATCTAGCACCAACCAACAAACACAATTCACCTTCATCTGCAAATGTCAAGTGGGCCTGAATTATGTTCAGATCCCTAAAAGAAACAGCAACTAACCTAACCTCCTACTTCCAGGAGCTTCTGAGGCTGAGAACTATAACCATGTAGAAAATGACCAGTAAAAATCCCTACACAGCTTTTTAAACTGAGCTAGGGCAAATACAACACAAAGAACTTTCTTTGTAGAGCTGTGGCATTTGCTTTTGGGTTATTTCTTCCCAAAGGTGACTGCTGAGCTGCTCATGGGTACAGCTCAACCATGTGGGGATCAAAGCAAAAACTTTCTGCTTGGATTGGATTCTCTCAATCTCTCCCTCAATCAATATTCTCTCGAACCCCCCTCTCATATGCCCATGCCTGTGCACATGCAGAGGCTAGAGGAAGGCACTGGGTGTCCTGTAATGTCACTCTCCATCTTATCCCCTTGACACACAGGGTCCCGCTCAACCTGGACCTAGCTCTTTTTGGCTAGACCCAGGGATCTACCTGATTCTGCCCACTCTGCCTCAGTGCTAGGATTACAGACACCCAGGTCCACATTAGCTTTTACATGGATGTTAGGGATCTGAACTCAGTTCCTCATGTTTGCACAGCAAGCACTCTTACCCACCGAGCCATCTCCTCAGCCTCCATTTTCTCTTTTAAGGTGCTTACATCTGTGATTCATTCTTTAACACTAGGTATACTTGTAGGGGGTTTTTTGGGGGGAGGGTGGTATTTTTTTGAAACAGGGTCTCCCTTTAGTCCCAGCTGGCCTGAAGCTTGCTCTGTAGACCAGGCTGGCCTTGAGCTCACAAAGATCACCTGCCTCTGCCTCCCAAGTGCTGGGATTAAAGGCATGTGCCAGCATGCCTGGCACTAAAGATTGTTCTCAGCGGCCACATGGGTGCTGGGAATCAAATCCAGGTCCTCTGCAAGAGCAGTCAGTGCTCTTAACCACTGAGCCATCTCTCCAGCCCATAGCTATAATACTTGTAATGTTTCATGAGCTAATGGCAGTCCCATTAGACTGTTATGGAGCTAAAACTCCTGTTACCTAGTGAAGCCATAACTGTGACCCACAAAGCTGTGCCTTATATGTTTATCGCAGGGCTAGTGTAAACAACCTACTTTGCCAGCTGCCATATAAAAGTATAATCCATAAAACTATGAGCAGGACACAACACTTGACTGTGATAGTAAACAGCCATACTGATTTGTATGTTACTATGCTATATACTTTAACATTATTCAGGGCAGATTCCTCTACTTATTAGTTTCCTGTAAAGCAGCATGGCATATTACATTAGCAGCACCCTTACATCTTGTGCTTTGCATCTTTTGAATGAGGCCACAAGCAGTGACTGAGCTTGTCATAGGTGAGTACAGTGTATGATGTCACACAACAGCAAAATGGTGTCATGATCCATTTCTCAGAATGTACTCTCATCATTAAGCAGTACATGACTATTTGATATTACAATTTTAGGGCTATTTCTGAACTCCTCTGAGGCATCGCCAGTACAAATAGGACAATAAAATAAGACTGCAGCAATCTCCAGTACAACCTTAAATTTGCAACTGTCTTGGCCACCATGTGTCAGAGCTCCAGCTATGTCTATGTGAACAAATGACATTCCCCCTGGGCTGTTACACAGGAGTCCCTAGAAGGTATCTTCCTTGTTATTTTGAACTAGCTCTTTTCCAGTGCACTCGCTCCAACCCTATGGATTTTTTGCCCCTCTGCCCCATGACATTTAGTCAGTTCCCTTTCTCTTTTGCCTACAGATAACAATTCAATAGAATTAAGCAGTTCTTAGTACCAAGACACTGAAATTAAAAACTTACTATTAGAAATTAAAAAAGGAAGTTGGGTGTGGGGTACACACGTGTAATATTCATACAAAGGAGGTTGCCTGCGCTACAAAGCAAGGCTCAAAACAAAGATACCAGAAGCCCTTCCTGCTCATCCTAGATTTGATTCTAAGGCAAAAGATTCTCTGGTGCTGGGCATGGTGGTGCACACCTTTAGTCCCAGGACTCAGGAAGCAGAGGCAGGTGGATCTCTGTGAGTTCCAGCCAGCTGGGACTACAGGGAGACCCTGTCTCAAAAACAAAGCCTGTGTGGATTTGGGCACCTGATGCTGCTAATGAAGGTAAGACATTAATGATCGGGTTGAAATAAGACTTGGCTACTGCACAACCTCAACTTTTGCTCTTGCTTTTGTTAAGCAAAATCAAGATCTGGGCCTTGACCCAGCAACCATCCTTGGGCTTGGCCTTCTCTACCTTCCCACTCAGGCACACCTCTAATTCAGAGGTATCATGAGCATGCTAGTCTCTTTCCACAATATCAGATTTTACTGAATAACAACAATTTATAAGCCATGTCAGTTTCATTGACCATAACTGACCAAAAAATACTGATTCCAATTGACCAATTCTGACAGTGTGGCCACTGGCAATCAATCACAGTTTCTTTTATACCAATCTTTTTTGTTTTGTTTTGGGGTCTATTTGAGGAGGGGGCATTGTTTTTTGAGACAGGGTCTCTCTGTAGACCCAGCAGCCTGGAACTCACTATGTAGATGGGTCTCAGAGAGATCTGCCTGCCTCTGCTTCTTCCTCCTTAGTGCTGGGATTAAAGGCATGCACCATGATGCCCAGCCTCAATCTTTTTCTTTTTTTTAATGTGTATGAGTGTTTTGCCTGCATGTAAGTACACTGCATATGTGCAATTCTATTTTATTTTATTTTTGTATGTGTATAAATGTACTGTCTGCATGCAAGTTTGTGCACCTGTGTCGTGCAATGCCGCGGAGGTCAGAAGAGAGTGTTGGATTCCCCTGGAACTGGAGTTCTCCTGGAATTGGAGTTTCAGACGGTTCTTGGCCACCATGTGGGTGCTGGGGATTGAACCCGGGTCCTCTGTAAGAGCGGTTGGTGCTCTTAACCGCTAGGCCATCTCTCCAGCCCCCATATGTGCAATTCTAAGAAGAAGGTGTTTGATTCCGTGGAACTCAGAGTTATAAGACTGTTGTTAGCCATCATATGGGTGCTGGGAACTGAACCCAGATCGTCTAGAAGAGCAGCCAGTGCTCTTAACTGCTAAGCCACCTCTTCAGTCCCTTTTATACCAATTTTAAGTACTAATATTAACTCTCAGATCATACACATTCCACATTATCCGTAAATTACAGGATGGCTGGGAAAGGGTTAAAGAAGCTGCAGTAGTCACAAAGGCCTTACTGAAAGCAGAGGCAGAGAGTATAAACAGATGCAAATATCAGCACAGGCTAGATAAGATTGCAAGGATCCCGGGCCCAAAGTTGTCAGATGGCAGAAGCCAGACCAGTCAAGTAGGGCCATGCCAAGCAGAGAATCATGGAAGTACACACACACAAACACACACACACACACACACACACACACACACACACACACGCAGGGTGGGGGTGGGGTGGGATGAATAGGCAGTGTATTTTGGAGCTCCAGGTGGCCTGATGTGTTAGTGGCACATCCACTGTGAAGTGTTCTTCCTTTTTTTTTTTTTTAATTTTATTTATTTCTGTATATGTATGAATGTACTGTCTGCATGTAGGTCTGTGCACCCGTGTCATGCAATGCCGCGGAGGTCAGAAGTGGGCATCGGATTCCCCTGGAACTGGAGTTCTCCTGGAATTGGAGTCACAGACGGTTCTCGGCCGCCATGTGGGTGCTGGGGATCAAACCCAGGTCCTCTGTAAGAGCGGTCTGCGCTCTTAACTGCTAGGCCATCTCTCCAGCCCTGTGTTCTTCCTTTTATATGATGCAAGTAGGGGTATCATATTAATGGTTGGCCTGATATGTCAATAAATTCATGGACCTACTTTTTCTGATTATGGTTTTGATGTACCCATGTGGTTCTAGTTTAAATAAACTGGTTCTAATAAGCTCATAGGTGGTGCTATTATTTGCATGAACAAGTTATTAATGTGTAACTTATGATTGGTGCTGGACAGATGGTAGTTGTCTACTGGCATATTCTGTCACAGCATTTGCCCTCAAAACAGAGCTTGCTGCTGTTTCGTAAAATGGAGTCAGTCAGGGCAAAGCACACACCTTGAAAGCTACTGTTCTACACATTATGGATTAACTTGGAGCAGGCAGTAACTTAAGACAAGTTACTCTCTACAAGGAACAGGCCCACCCACCTCAGGGAGCAGAGTGATGAACAGTCCAGCAGCTCCAGCCTTGCTATTTTTTTTTTTGGAGACACGGCCTTACTGTGTAGTCCAGGCTAGTCTTGAATGTACAACCTCCTGCCCCTGCCCTTTAAGTGCTAGAATAAGAGGTATGAGCTATTACATCTGGCTCAATCTCACTATCAGCCAAAGCCCCACTCAACCATCATCCCAAATGGAAAACATCCTAAAGAAGAGCTTTTTGCAAAGGCATCACATTCCTCCAAAAAAGAGGCCACTTTTCAAAACGACCCATAGATCAAAACGAACCAAGAGACAAGTCAAAACCTATGGATATAAAACAAATTTAATTTCAGAATATTACATGAGTAAAAAAGACAATACATATGATTGTTTCTTTACAATTACATATATATAACATGTAAAATAAGAAAAATGAAAGATAGGCAAAACCTTCCCTAAGAAACCTTTTGGTGGCTGCATGGCCCGATGGATACAGTACAAAGGCAACCCTTGCTACAAAGAAAGGCCTCTAGGATGAAAGCATGCTTTCCCAACAGGTTTGCTGGTCCTAAACATGTCAGGGACATGCTCAGTGTCTCTTTAGAATGGGCTTGTGGCCTCACACACTTTAGTTTCCATGGAAACACAAGCACTTGGGCTATTTATACTCACCTCCTCACTAATCCACCTCCATCAACCCCACCCGGCTCTCAGCATTAGCTGTGAGGAAAGCCAGCTTTCAAAGTCCACTTAGTTCACTCAAAAGCTTCACCTTTAGGAAGCCAAATCCTCCCCAAGTTCTGGGGCAGTCCTACTGGTACTCAGGTTCAGATCTTGGACCTACTTCAGTCTGAAGGCTACAGAGTGCAGGAGAGCAAAATGAGGCTCTGGTGGTAGGGGTGGGGGGAGACTTCAGAGTGTGAGTTATCAGCTACCAGCCCCTGTGCAGGGCCATAAATGAAACAAGCAGGCCCAGAATCGAGAGAGTCATTCCCCAAAATGACTTCCTACCTAGGCATGGTCACCTGGCCAGGTCCCCTAGAAGGCAGTATTCTTTTTTTTTTTTTTTTTTTTTTAATATTTTCGAGACAGGGTCTCCCTGAAACTCACTCTGTAGACCAGGCTGGCCTTGAACTCACAAAGATCCGCCTGCCTCTGCCTCCCGAGTGCTAGGATTAAAGGCGTGCGCCACCACACCCGGCAGAAGGTAGTATTTTAAACTGTACACTGATACAGGTTCCTCTAAGGGACTCTGAACAGAAACTTTCCTACTCAGGAGAAAAGAATGGCTCTGCTCTGACACCCTGAGGTGAGTTGACTTCCTTTCAAGCCAACAGACAGCTGCCTCCAGAGCCCCAATTTGCCACCACAGTCAGCGGCTCTGTACTACCTCAGCTCCCAAGGGTGTTTCCTTGGCAATCCTGACTAACTCTGAGAGGACCTTCAGAGTAAAGACGGCCAACTGTGGCTTCCATCAGGACTCATCAGCTGCTCCTCTAAAACATTATGGCACTCAGATATAACCAGTGTCTCCTGATCTTTCCCTGCACAGAAGGGGTTTTCAAACCTGATCTACTGATCCAGGTACAAAAATTCACTGCCGTGAAAGGTTAGAAACAGGGTCACAGCCTCCACTCATTCACCCAATGCAGCTCTGAATCAGACGGTGTGTCTTTTCATACTTGCATCCCTTATCAAATATCTCATGTTGACACCACACTGAAACCTGTGACAACGAACCCCAGAAAGAAATGAAACTAAAGCCACAACAAGAGACACTTCCAAAGAGATTGTTTCAACAAGAAAAATAAACTCAACAAACATATTTTAAGACATGTTATAAGTTTAAAAAATTAAATACTGACTCAAAAGTAACAAGTGTATAACAGGTCAGAAGGGAAACAGCGACCTTCCAGGGCAATGATAAAGAGCGTTTCATCTAAGTTTCCCAGAAGACTCCACAGGATTAGAATAGTCACATATTAGAGGATAGAGTTAAACTGTTTCTCAAATTTATTTTGCAACTGGATCACAGCTTCTATAAGAAAAAAAATGACCTATATCACCCTTAAAATAAGAGAATGACTATTTAATAAATAAATAAATAAAACACACATATCCAAATATACAAGTCAACTACCCAAGGGGTCAATTATACAAAAGCATGCACAGATAGTAAACTTCTCTTTCACCACCCTCACCTAGACTACTAACCACTGGTTTCATCCAAACTATGTATCTTTGGTCCCTCAAACAGAGTACAAACCCCCTGGGTGACAAAAAGGGATCAGGGCACAGCTCTGCTGTCTCTGCCTAATGCCACATTACACTAGGGTAAAACACAATTAAAGGAACCTTTATGCTGAGGAGTATTTCTTTGATTTGGTGATACCAAAAGGGGCTTCTGTACCTAGCACAAGATTTTTTTTTTTCCTTAAGCAAAACCAAACAAACAAACAAAAAAGTCAAACAGAAACCTAGACAAATGAATTTGCTAATTAATATCTTTAAGAATGACCTAAAACCATTACAAAGAAAGGCACTTAAAATCCATTTTAGATTCTTACACCTACACCTCTAGTGCTCCCAGGCTATCCAGTTGGAAAGCAAATACTATATCTTCCTTCACCATTGATACTCAAGCAAAAAAGAAGTTATAAGTATGGGAGAGAGGTTAACAGCCAAATACATGGTCACACATTGCTGCCCAGAGTCACCTTTCATTTCAGCAATAATGTGGCATTTTCCAAAATTAGGCCAGCAAACTGTATTTTCCTAGGCACCTGGTTTACCATAGTGACCTGATTCGGCTCCCACACATGGGGTGAAGACAGCTGCCCAGGTCAACAGAGCCAGGCCCAAGCCTCAACACTCTTCCCTGCCACATGCCACTCACTGGGAAGTGACCATGTTATGCTAGCTCAAAGTTGTGCCTTTGCTCACCTGAAACATGTGAGCAAATCCCACCCAAATGCCAAAAGCTACAGCACCATCTCTAAATTACTGCCTGTGCCCACAAGGAGAGGGGCAGTAACAACCACTCTACAGAGCACTAGTGGCGTGCCACAACTGCTTCCTGCAGGAACTTTTCCACTAAGTCCACTGAGCCCTGCAGAGACTGCGGCTCATGCCTTTCCTGATTCCAGCCTGCTCTTGGGAGCCAATCACATTGCGAATTTGATCCCTGGGAATATGCAACAAACTATTACTGAAAGCCAGCTAGCCCTTCCTGGGTGCAGTTCAGTATTTCTACCACAAGCAAAGACTGTAACAAGCCTCTATGTAGCTGACAGTGCCTTTTCTCAAGTCACAGTAATTTGGCACAGAAGTACTGCAATGGCACCAGAGATGTTTTAGGTGAGAGGATGCTAATGAAAGACACAAGCTAACAGCCACACGACACCTTCATAGCACTAGGGGGAACAGTGAAGCGTGGAGAAGGAGGGAAAAGGAAAGGAGGGATGAAAGGAGCAAAGGAACAGCTTAGTAATGAAGTGTGTTAAAAAGATATTGTACTGCAAGAATTCTCTTTTTTCAATGCCAAAGGTCAAATCACCTATAATCTCAAACCCAAGAAATAACGAATTTCTGGGAAAGCTATAAATTCTTTCCACACATATAAGATAAAGAGCTTTCTTATGCTCAGTATGAAAAAGGGTCAAAGCATCTTAGAATCCATTTAGATTATCAATTTTTTAAATATGGCTTTTAAAATTAAAAAAGTAAATAAACAACTACTCTTCAAAACTATCAAAACAAAGAAAATCCGCAATATCAGTTAAAAATAATATCAATCCACTAAGATTGACAATGCTAGCAATTGAATACAAAAGTTCCTGTTTGAAGAAATAGAACTGATTTGAGCACATTAAATAAGCATAGAAGCATGCTGGCCCTGCCTACCTACTACACTGTGTAAGGTGGCAGCTGCCTAATGGCTCCCCCTTATTAAAAAACAGACACAGAGAGCCTAGCACTCTCTCAGAGGCACAGCTTCAAAAATATCCAGTGAGTAGGTTAGAGGTATCAGTTGGGTATGAGCTGGCTTTCACAATTCAAAATGCAGCAAGCAAGCTGCAGGTCCATACTTCACTGACAGTAAAAGTAACACCTGTCCCACTAAGAGAAAATACAGGGTGGATGACAGGAGAACTCCGGGTTCTTCAGAGGAAACCTAGATTAAATGAGAAACAGGAATATTAGGCATGTTTAAAAATATTTCTTTTTATAAATATCCCACCTAAAAGCTATAGAATCTATACTTAATAATTTTTCCAAACTTAAAATTAAAGAATTTAATTGAAGCAGAGCATGGTGGCCCAAACCTTTAATCCCAGTACTCAGGAGGCAGAGGCAGGCAGATCTCTGTGACTTCAAGGCTAGTCTGATCTACATAGCCAGTTCCAGGCCAGCTGGGACTACAGCTATCTCAAAAAGACAAAAAAAAAAAAAAAGNCCTCCGCGGCATTGCACGACACGGGTGCACAGACTTGCATGCAGACAATACATTCGTACACATACAGAAATAAATAAAATTAATAAAAAAAAAATTTAAAAAAAACAATAACTCTTCCTGGGGACTTGTGTTTCTGGGATGGAGAGGAGAGTTGTAGTTCACACTGTCACTCTTCAGGGCACAGTTGTCCTCACAGTAATGCCTTGTTTCTATACTCTCACAGGGCAGCTTTCCTCCATTTCACTCACTCAACTTGTTCAGAAGAGGTCCAGATTGATTGAAAGGGCAGCACCAGTGGCCTTGCTTGCTCTTCTAGAGTTCAAGAACAGTGGGTTTGGATGACCAGCCAAGCTTGTGGGCAGGAACAGGGCTCAAGTTAGCAGAAGCGGGTCAAAGTGTTTCTTTGTTCAATAAAGTTATTTAAATTAATGTTAATTGGGTCAGGGTTGTCTGACTATAAGACAGCTACAAGGCAATTCTAATTTATTCTCTATTAAAGCATTCCCTTATTCTTGATTTTATTTTTTTTTCAAATATTTTATTTTTATGTGTATGAGTGTATTGCTTGCATGTAGGTACCTGCACCATGTCATGCAATACCCACAGAGGTCAGAAGATGTTGGAACCCCTGGAACTGGAGTTATGGATAGTTTTCGCCGCCACGTGGATGCTGGGAATTGAACCTTGGTCCTCTGTAAGAGCAGCCAGTGCTCTTAACTGCTAAGCCATCACTCAACCTCCCCTAGTTATGATTTTTTTTTTATGTGTATGAGTGTACTGTCTGCATGTAGGCAGGTGCACCTGTGTCATGCAATGCTGCGGAGGTCAGAAGAGGGCATTGGATTCCCATGGAACTGGAGTTAAAGACGGTTCTTAGCCACCATGTGGGTCCTAGGAATTGTACCCGGGTCCTCTGCAAGAGCAGTCGGTACTCTTAACTGCTGAGCCATCTCTCCAGCCCCAGAACACTGATACATTCTTAAGACTGGCCCCTGTCTTCTAGAAAAGAACCTAGATACAGTGATATGATAATACAGACGAATAGCATATATAATAGTCAAGTCCACACTCTAATAGTGTCAAGAATTCAAAGGCGATTAGGGATGCTAAAACCATACTGTTCTCATTTTCAGATGAGAAAACTTTGAGTCCAGAGAGAATGAGCAGCTATCCTGGGTAAAGGGAATGAGGACACAAATGAGAACACACACACAAATCCAGCAAACCACAGAGGAAAGCACAGCAGTGTTTTTCCAGATTTGCTTCTGTTGTTGTTTGGTTGGTTGGTTTTGGTTGTTGGTGTTTTGCTTTTCTTTGGGACTTTGAACTCACTATGCTCTTGCCTTCCCCTCCTGAGTGCTGGAATTACAGTGTACACTACCACACCCAGCTCACAGAAGCTTTACAGCAGAAGAGCTTAGGACAATCGGTAGTCCTGACATTAAATAATCCTCTCTGAACAGCCCTGAAAACATGTATGATATGTTCTCCAGGTCTTTCAGCATCAGGAAAACTTTTCTGATCAATGCTGAAGCCTACCTTGAGAAGGAACTTAAATCTCTGACGTGCACTCTCAGCACTGCTGTTCTTAACCTCACAAAGTAGTGTGAGCTTGCTTTATTTTATTTAATGGGTTTTTTTGTTTGTGGTTTTGCTTTTGATTTTTTGGGGGGAGGGGGGTTTGAGACAGGGTCTCACTATGTGGCCCTGGCTGGTCTGGAACTCATTATGTTAAACCACCCTGGCCTGGAATTCACAGAGATCTACCTGCCTCTGCCACCCTGGTACATGGATTGAAGGTGTGGCTTACCAGGTATTCTTAAGAGACACTAGGTGAGGGCTCTGTCTGAAACTCTGTCCCTTAATACCTGAGGGCAGCGCCGAGTAGCATAACCATCTAAATACCTTCTGACTATAATTACACCACCTTGGGATTCAAAAGAAATGCTACTGACTGAGAAGAGCAGCAGGGACGCACACTCACTGAGGACAGAGGGAATTATAATGAGTACCTTTTTTCCCCTCTTTCTTCCCCTCGGACCATTTCAATCTTGTTGGTGTCACTGTGACAGCTGGAGAGCCAGAAAATAACTGTAATGAGAAAATTTTACAGTGGCTTTAATGACCGAATGTTAGTGCTATGGACAGCTTTTGACAGAGATATAAATTATACATCTCTAATCTTAACTAATTGATAGCTGGTTTAACAATGTAGCCATGCTTAATGAAGTAGCCTAGGATACCATGAAGGACTACCCCAAAGGTAAAACAAAGCCAAGGAAATGTGGCTCAAATGCTAATGTGCTCTGTGGTAATTAACTGTGCCCTCCACCACTAGTTTATGGAGCTAGTGTGCTGTATTGGTCTTCTGTAGTTATAACTAGCTATGTCTTTCTTGAATTCAAAACATATTTGTTGAATGATTCAGTGAAAATCTACAGAGTCATCAACATGTTGACTGACCTAGAGAATCTTAGCAAAACAAATGCAGTATATCATTCCTCCTTTCTGCAAGAGAAAGACAGAGACTAAAGAACATTTTCTTACTAAGTTCATATTTTCTTTGCTGGGTCTCTTCAGTTCACCCATGGCCACAGACTCTGGAGTAGGAAACTTGGATTTCTTTTCTGACATCATCTGATTTCCCAGGACTTTGCGCTGTTTTAGGAACAGAAAATATTTGACTTATAAGCATTTACTATATTGTAGTTCCACTGACCTTCGAAACTATAATTTCCTTTAAGTTAAAAAACTTAGCATCCTAATAACTTTGGCACAGACCCAGGCCACATAATGCGAGGGAGGAGAAGACATATACCAAAGACCTAATTTTTCTTTAGGTAATTTAAAATAATAATACTCGCCAATAGCAGTGTGTCTCTGCCAACATAAAAGAAATACCAGGTACTTATGAGGATTTAAGGGTATTTTGGGGGGTTGTTTGTTTTAGGTAACATGGAAATTTATTGCTGGTTTAACAATGTAGACATACTTAACGAAGTAGCCTAGGATACCATGAAGAACTACCCCACAGGTAAAATAAAGCCAAGAAGTACTGGCTCAAATGCTAACCTGTTCTAGAGTTAGCAGAATAAGTTTCTTATGTCTGGCAGCTCCTAGGAGTCCCTCCCCATCCCCTCTAAGGGACACAGAGACTAGGTCAACTCTAAGGTTTTGCTTCCCTGCCCCCTTCCTCACAGAGGACTGGAAAATGTGGAGTAATTGTATGGGTTCCTAATATAGCTACAAGATGCCCTAAGCCTTCTAAAGAGGGTCACATGACTACTGACATTCAGATTGAGAAAAAGCTTTCATCTCTGAACACTTTAAAAGCTGATGTAACCTCCTGCAAGAGCTGACAGTGACAAATCTACCATTTTATGAGAAGCCCTCCCTTCTCTCGGAGAATAAATATGAATTCCCAAATAAAGAACATTATCAAAACTAAAACATTTTTTTGTGTGTATAAGAGTACTGGCTGGGCTGGAGAGATAGCCTAGCGGTTAAGAGCACTGACGCTCTTGCAGAGGACCCGGGTTCCATCCCCAGCACCCACATGGCGGCTAAGAACCGTCTGTAACTCCAATTCCAGGAGAACTCCAGTTCCAGGGGAATCCGAGACCCTCTTCTGACCTCCGCGGCATTGCACGACACGGGTGCACAGACCTGCATGCAGACAAT
>VZQC01009903.1:1113481-1167860 GCA_009823505.1 Rhizomys pruinosus
GCTGAGAACCGTCTGAAACTCCAATTCCAGGAGAACTCCAGTTCCAGGGGAATCTGATACCCTCTTCTGACCTCCACAGCACTGCACGACATGGGTGCACAGACCTGCATGTAGACAGTACATTCATACACATACAGAAATAAATAAAATAAAATAAATAAATAAATAAATAAATAAATTCTAAGCTGGGCATGGTGGCACAAGCCTTTAATCCCACCACTTGGGAGGAAAGCCAGGTATATCTCTGTGAGTTCAAGGCCAGCCTGGTCTACATAGTGAGTTCCAGGACAGCTGGGGCTACAGGAGACCCTGTCTCAAAATGACAAAAAAAAAAACAACAGGTATTTTACTTTTTTTTTTTTGAGACAGGGTCTCCATTTAGTTCCAAGCTGGCCTGGAGCTCACTATGTAGACCAGGCTGGCCTTGAACTCAGAGATCTGTCTGCCTCTGCCTCCCGAGTGCTGGGATTAAAGGCATGTGCCACCACGCCCGGCCTAACATGGTTCTTGGCCACCAAGTGTGTGCTGGGAAAAGAACCTAGGGCCTCTGCAAGAGCAGTCAGTGCTCTTAACCACTGAGCCATCTCTCCAGCCCCGTATTTTACTATTTTTATGTGAGTATATTGCCTGCAGTGTTAAGTGTACCCATGTTGTACAATGCTCACGGAGGACAGAAGAGGGAGTCTGATACCCTGGAACTGGAGTTATGGATGGCTATTAGCTGCTATGTGGGTGCTGGAAATCGAACCCAGGTCCTCTGCAAGAGTAGCCAATGCTCTTAACCATTGAGCCATCTCCCCACAGCATTGTACGTGAAAGTCAGAAAAATTACATAGCATTTTATGTGGAAGTCAGAGAACAACTTGAATGAGTAGGTTCTTGCCTTCTACCATGTAGGTTCCAGAGATCAAACTCAGGTGTCAGACTTGTCAGCAAGCCTTATCATTGAACCATCTCACCAGCCACAAAAAAGACTCTTAAAGGACACTGTCAATTCTTTTCTTTTAAATAGCTCAGTTCCGGGGCTGGAGAGATGGCCTAGCAGTTAAGAGCGCCGACCGCTCTTACAGAGGACCCGGGTTCCATGCCCAGCACCCACATGGCTGCCGAGAACCATCTGAAACTCCAATTCCAGGAGAACTCCAGTTCTAGGGGAATCAGACACCCTCTTCTGACCTCCGCGGCATTGCACGACACAGGTGCACAAACCTGCATGCAGAAGTACATTCATACACATACAGAAATAAAAAAATTTTTTAAAAAAGAAATATTTAAATAGCTCAGTTCCTAGTATTTTCTCTTACCATATGCTGGAGATTGGATATATAATAAACAAAAATACAGTCTCTCCCAAAGAAGGTACAAGAAGTAAAAAAGGGAAGAAAAAAAAAGGTGAAATTAAAAGCTGCCTGCTAGAGCTGGATCTGCAATGGCCTCCAAAGGCAATGAAAGGCCTATTGGGAGGCCTTAACTAAGCAATAGAGGAGGCATGCAGTCGTAGGGGACTGTGGCACCCTGGTCTCTTCTTCCTCTTCTCTCTTTTTCACTTTCTGGTCATGAGGTGCACAGCTTTGCCTTGTACATGCTGCTGCCATGCCACTGAGCCTCACCACTCAAGCACAGACAGAAATTTCTACAACTGAGAGCCAAAGCAAACCCCTTCTTTTTCCAAGCTTATTATCTTAGGGGTTTGTACAGTAAAGGAAAGCTGAATAATACACCGGCCTTGCCTGTTCAGCTAAAATTCCAGAATGCCTGGACAAGGTTCTTTTTTTTAATTCTGTTTGAAGTTTATTTTGTGCTTGAGTGTTTTGTCTGCATGCATGTAAGTGCACTGAGGAAGCCAGAAGAGAAAGCATCTGATCCTCTGGAACTGGAGTTAAGGATGAGTGTTGGGGCTGGAGACATGGCCTAGTGGTTAAGAGTGCCGACTGCTCTTGCAGAGGACCTGGGTTCGATCCCCAGCACCCACATGGCAGCTGAGAACTGTCTTTAACTTCAGTTCCAGGGGAATCTGACACCCTCTTCTGACCTCCGCAGCATTGCACGACACGGGTGCACAATCCTACATGCAGACAGTACATTAATACACATATAAGAATAAATTAAAAAAAAATAATAACCTGCTTAAAAAAAAAAAAAAGATGAGTGTTAACAGTCATGTGGGTGCTGGGAGCTGAATCTGGGTCCTCTGAAAGACCAGCCAGTGGTCTTAATTGCTGGGCCTCCAGCCTCCCAGGCCTAAGACAAATTTCTTGAGAAAAAAAATGAGCTAGGTAATCCAGACTCACTCAACTATGCTCTGAGTCCTCAAAATGGCAAATAAAAGACTTAGTTTTACTCTGGAAACTCCAAAATAAGCAAATTTAGCCACCAGAATTCCTGATTTCTATGATCAAACTAGGACCCTAGTTTATGGTGTTTTGTAACTGTAAATGACTCTGTTAGAGAGAGTTCCACTCTGCTGTGCCAGCCACTCTGCCTACCTTATCTCTAACCTTTACAATCATGGCACACATGTTATTATTAATATTTTACAAACCTGAAAACTAAGAGTCAGAAAAAAATAATTGCCAGGAAAATCTCCAGCATTCAAACTTTGGAACAATAATACACTGTAACTGCTGGGTCTCTGTAAGATACATGATCAAAATTACAGAGTCTCTAAACATGGTTAATTACAGCAAGCACTCCATACCTTTCTACAGAGGGGCAGTAGTACATTGAGATTCCACAAACATGCCTGCTTTCTTGGCTGAGCCAAAGCTTGTCCCAAATGAGAGTCAAATTTATAAGTGATTCTTTTTTTTTTTTAATGTTTATTTTATGTGTATTACCTGCACGTATGTATATGTTTTGGGAAATGCCTACAGAGGTCAGAAGAGGGCATCAGAGCCCCTAGAAATGGAGTTATGGACAGTTGTTAATTGCCATATGGATGCTGGGAATCAAACCTGGTCCTCTGCAAGACCAGCCAGTTCTCTTAACCTCTGAGCCATCTCTCCAGCCACTTAAATATGATTCTTAACAAAATCTCCTAGGATTCCCTCCTGATCCTATACCCTGATGGTATTCCAAAAGCCCCATGACTATTTCCCTGCCCCAGCACCTGTCTTATAAACTGTTTCTTCTTTGCAGACTCTGGCATGCTGTGAACATGCTGGAAGAGCTCTTTCAGTGCTTCTTCTGTACGTTGCTGGGTCTCCTCTTGTTGAGAACAAGAATCTACCCTGTTCCACTTCTGAGATCTCGCCAGCTGGAAGGACTTGGCATGACATGCGGTTGTCAGTTCAAGGTCATCCTAAAGAAAATTTAATTAAAAATAAATTAATACATCCTATTTGCTTTGTTTTGGGTTCCCACAAAAAATCTGAATCAAAAGGAGAGAGAGGCCGGGTGTGGTGGCGCACACCTTTAATCCTAGCACTCAGGAGGCAGAGCCAGGCAGATCTCTGTGAGTTCAAGGCCAGCCTGGTCTACAGAGTGAGCTCCAGGCCAGCTGGGACTAATGGGAGACCCTGTCTCAAAAACACCAAAAAAGAGGGAGAGTGGGAACATGGTATACTATTATACTCAGGAAAAAGGAAAACCTTGAGACAATTATCAGATAAAGAAGAACCTGTTGCCAAGTGTGGTAGTGCACAGCCTATTTAGTCCCAGCACTCCAGAGACAGAGGCAGGCAGATCTCTGTGAGATCATGTCCAGTCTGGTCAACATAGAGAATTCCAGGCCAGCCTGGAATTCTCACACAGTGAGATTCTGTTTCAAAAAACACACACATTAAAAACTTCACTTATATTAATTATTTCTTAATTTGAGTCCAGGTAAAAAGTAGTTTTCCTGTTCTTACCTTTGACACTTGACTTCTGGAGCCGAGATAGTATAGTCTGGCACATTCCCGAATATAAGCAGGAGCCTGGAAAGGACATAAAAGAAAACCAAGACCTGGTAGTTAGGAGGACCTACAGTTCTTTCAGGCTATAACAAGAGGATCTCAAAATTATCTGACTGGTAAATTACTTTGGAAAAGCAGAACAGTGACCAAAATGCCCTATTTGACCAAGTGGATACCTCAACAGGTCTGATGAGAAAACTGTGGGAAGATACCAATGTGGTTGTTACTGTTTCAAAAAATCAAACAAAAATACAGACATTTGTTGTAGTGGTTTGTTTTGTTTTGAGACACTCTTCCTATACTGCCCAAGCTAGCTAGTCTCAAAGCTGGTCTCATGTGATCTTCCTGACTCAAACTTCCAAGTGGCTGAGGCTATAGGCATGCATCCAGCTTTGTAATACTGTTTATTTGTTTTTATTTTTGTATGTGTATGAATGTACTGTCTACATGTAGGTCTGTGCACCCATGTGGTGCAATGCCGAGGAAGTCAGAAGGGGCCATCAGATTCCCCTGGAATTGGAGTTACAGACGGTTCTCAGCCGCCATGTGGGTGCTGGGGATCAAACCCGAGTCCTCTGCAAGAGTGGTCAGCGCTCTTAACTGCTAGGCCATCTCTCCAGCCCCTTATTTTTTTAAATATTTTATTCTTTTTATTTTATGTGTATGAGTGTATTGCCTGAATATATGTATGTAAGTGCACCCATGTCATGCAATGCCCACAGAGGTCAGAAGAGGGCATTGGAGCCCCTGGAACTGAAGTTACAGATGGTTGTTAGCTGCCATGTGAATGCTGTGAATCCAACTTGGGTCTTCTGCAAGAGTAGCCAATGTTCTTAACCACCTAGCCATCTCTCCAGCTCCTGTAGTAGTGTTTATAACTGACAAAAAAGTTCAATAACTCCCCCAAGTGGTTTCCATATCACATTTTAGAATCATTAAGTAGAAAATATCATTTATAATTACTATGGAGTAGGATCCTGTGATAAGTACCCTGATATAAGTCTAAGAAAAATACAAAATAGCACACTCACTATTTTATTTTACTAAGACGAAACTAACCACTGGAGAAGAGTTTGGCAATATCTGATAAAATTATATTTGCATTTGCATTTTGACCCAGAAATCTCAATTTTGGGAATCTATCTTGAAGATAGAACAGCAAAACTATAAAACACATTTGTATAAGATTAATCAAGGGGCTGAAGAGATGGCTCACAGGTTAAGAGCGCCGACTGCTCTTGCAGAGGATCCGGGTTTGATTCCCAGAACCCACAGGGTGGCTAAGAACTGTCTTTAAGCCAGGCATGGTGGCACATGCCTTTAGTCCTAGCACTTGAGGAGGCAGAGGCACGTGGATCTCTATGAGTTCAAGGCCAGCCTGGTCTACAGAGTGAGTTCCAGGACAACTGGGGTTATAGGGAGACCCTGTCTCAAAAAAATAAAAAAAGATTAATCAAACCATTGGATATAACCTAAATGTTTATTAATAGGGAACTGGTTAACAAAATTCATAACACATCATGCAACGCAGTACCATGTAGTCACTAAATAAGAGGCAGGCAGAGATGGAAAGCTTCTGAGGTGATATAAAGGGATCTACTGATAAGTGAGAGAAGTAGAGAAGTAGATAGAGATTAGTAAATAAAGTATCCATTCAAGAAAGAAGGGGATGGGCTGGAAAGATGGCTCAGCATTTGCTGCTCTTGCAGAGGACCTGAGTTTGGTTCCCACTGCCTAAATGGGGACTCACAACAGTCTATAACTCCAGTTCCAGGGAATCCAATGCCCCCATCTGTCCCCCACAGGCAGGAAGTACACAAGTGGTACACATACATACATGCAGACAA
This sequence comes from Rhizomys pruinosus, assembly GCA_009823505.1. NCBI lineage: Eukaryota > Metazoa > Chordata > Mammalia > Rodentia > Spalacidae > Rhizomys > Rhizomys pruinosus. Next base: position 1,119,225 of record VZQC01009903.1, read on the forward strand.
ACACTCATAAAATAAAAATAAATCTTTGGGGGGGGGGGTTGTGAGGGTTTTTTTATCTCCCTGTAGCTCCAGCTGGCTGGAACTCACTATGTTAACCAGGCTGGCCTTGAATTCAGAGATTGGCCTATCTCTGCCTCCCAAGTGCAGGAATTAAAGGTGTGGGCCACCATGCCTCCCAAGTGTGGGGATTAAAAGCATGGGCCACCATGCCCAGCAAAATCTTAAAAAATAGAAAGAGAGCCAGGCATGGTGGCACATGCCTTTAATACCAGAACTTAGGAGGCAGAAGCAGGTAGATCTCTGTGAGTTCCAGGCCAGCCTGGTCTATATAGTGAATTCCAGGGCAGTTGGAGCTACCCTGTCTCAAAAAGACCAAAAAAAAAAGGCTGGTGAGCCAACTCCCACAAATTGCTCTCTGACCTTCACATGTACACTGAGGTATACACAGATAGATAGATGTTCAGGCACACATGCATGCACACAGACAGACAGATACACACACAAATAATAAATAAATGTATTTTTTAAAAAAGACATATAAGACTTCCTGAATTTTTTTTTTATTTGTACATAAAAAGTATTCTAGGGCCAGGTTTGGTGGTAAATGGCTTTAATCCCAGCACACAGGAAGCGGAGGCAGGCAGTTCTCTATGACATTGAGGCCAGCCTGGTCTACATGGTGAGTTTCAGGCCACCTAGGGATACAGGGAGATCCTGTCGCAGACAAACAGACAAACAAACAAACAGTATTCTAGAGTGGGGGAGATGGCTCAGTAGGTAAAGCACTTGCCATACAAGCATGATGGCCTGAGTTTGAATCCCCAGAATGCATGTAAGGCAGTAGTCTATCATCCCTGAAAACAGAAAATTCTTGGAAGATTTTCAAGCAGATAGACTAGAGTAAACAGTAGGGAAACAAGAGACCCTAATCCCAGGGTAAAGAGGTAGGACACACAATCCAGGGTCAGAAGACTGTCGTATTTGTAATATACCTCAGACATCCAAGGGGCCACTAATATATTCTAGTGCTCACGGGATGTGGTCTTCTGACATTACATACGGTACATAGGCAGATAAACACACACACATCCACACAGACACACAAGCACAAATTTTTAACAAATAAAAACTACTCTACCACTGAGTTATATCCCCCATCCTGCTGCTGGACTTAGCTTTATAGGGTGTTCAACTGAGCAAACACCTGGCGTTGAGGAGCCTTCGATTGGGGCAATTGGCTCCATTGGATTGGCCTGTGGGGCCACATCTCGTTCGGCTGTCTTGTCTTTGATTTGACCTGAAGCGAGGACAGTATAAAGAAAAGGCAGGCTGGACATGGAGCCAGAGAGCAAGCCAGGAGCAAGCCCATGTGACAAGCATCCTCCATGGCCTGTGCTTCAGCTCCCTGCCTCCAGGTTCCTGTCCTGAGTTCTTACCTTGGCTCCCTGAAGTGAAACTGTGACCCAGGAGATGTAAGCTGAATACAAACCCTTTCCTCCCCAAGTTGGTGTCGGTCAGAGTGTTTTGTCACAGCAATGGAACGACAAAACTAGGACACCATCCTAAGACCCTGTCTCAAAATGAAAAAAACTTAAGTTTTTACAGTGGGGGGAGGGGGGCTGGAAAAACAGCTCAGTGGTTAAGAGCACTGGTTGCTCTTGTAGAGGATTCCCTGGACCCACATGGTAGCTCACAACTATCCATAATGGTACTTCCAGGGGATCCAATGCATTCTTCTGCCTCCATGGGCAGTATATGCATGTTGTATACTTACTTACATTCATGCAAAACATTCATTAACATAAAATAAAAATGTTTTAATAAAAAAAAAGGGGCTGGAGAGATGGCCCTAGCGGTTTAAGAGCGCCGATCACTCTACAGAGGACCCGGGTCGATCCCCAGTCACCCACAATGTGCGAGTTCTTAGAACGCTGAAAATACTCCAATTTCCCAGCGAACACGAACTTCCATTGTCCAGGGGAAGATAATTTCCTGGGCGAGACCCGCTGTCGTGAGACCAAAACTCCGCCGGGATCAGTTGCATGAGGGCAGAACCGAGTTTCGCACAAACTAGTGCATGTTCAGAGCCACGTACTAGTTCAACATACAACAATAATCAGATATACTAAACGTTAAAAACGAAAAAATTATCTAGAAATAAAAAAATAAAAACAATGGCACACACAATCTTAGCGAGAATGATCCTGTCGACAGCGACACGGGGTTACTACACTCAACAAACGATTGACTGAGTAATGGCTCGTAGACAAACGCGGATAGTGGTCTATGACTCCGTATTAGATAGTTTGCACTGGAAGAGGCCAGCTCCTAGGTCCTACAGGGTTGCAGGATTCCAGCCTGACAGCTGGTGGCTACAGGGAACCCGTGTCTCAAAAAAGGACCAGGAAAAAAAAAAATAAAATAGTTATGCCCTGGCTGTTGCAAGATACCTTAGCCCCTGGGGAGCTGGAGGTTCAAATTTCGAGTACCAGGAAAAAAAAAAAAAAAAAAAAACAGAGCAAAGTTGGCAACCCATCAACCAAGAATGAGCGAAAATACTTTTTTCACTAAGGGTTGAAGTTCTTGTCCTTGCGCAGCACCAAGGCCCTTGGGTGCTCAATCCCCGAGCGAGCACAAGGAGGCCATAAAACTGACCAGAATGGTAACAGCACCTAGTAATACCCAGTAAACTTAGCGCAGATGTAAGGAACCCAAAGCGTTAAAATTAGATATTTCAAAGTACATGCTTAGCGATACAGCCTTGGGAGTATACGATCTATTACGGACCAGGCTGGCCGTTGAGTACTAAAAAATTAATCTGGTGCCCTACTAACTCGCTGACAGGCATTTAAAATATTCCTCATATCCAGACCATTAAAAATAATCAACCTACATCCTGTTCCGAAGATCTCCCATCAAAAAAAACCAACAAAGCAAAAAAAAAAAAAAAAAAAAAAAAAAAAAAAAAAAAAACTTGGGGCTGGAGAATGATGGCCTTATAGCGGTTACAGAAGCGACCGACTCCCGCCCTTTGCAGAACAGTGAAAGTATGCCCTTGCGGGGAGTATTCCAATTACCCCATGCATACCCCAACACTGGCGGAAACCCGTGATCAGAACCATCATAGTCACCATCTTGCAAAACTCCGGCTCCAGAGGAAGAACTTCCAGTTCCAGTATCCTTCAGTAGAAGCCCATCAGAGCATACCGAGAAGTACCCAAGACACTATCCCACTTTCTAAACGATCGCCCTCCGAGCGGTCACCAATTAATCGCTGCCACGACACGGGTATGTAAAGATACACACGACTCTGAGATTCCACTCAATAAACGGACGCCAAGCAGGTACCAACAGACCTTGTCTTATGCATCGACCAGATACATTCATTAACAACAATTACAAGTAAATTTAAAGGGAATAAAAAAATTATAAAAAAAAAAAAAACACAGATACCTTGAATTTTATTTCTATCACCATAACATGGCCAAGAAGAATCTGAAGAACGAGAAGGCTTCTGAAAGAAAAAGGCGATGACATGTACCTGTATGGTCTAGCACCTGATTGAAGCACAAATAGTGTAGTACCCCTTTGATCATATTCCCTGGTCTAGCTACTACAACGGGATAACAAATAAAAAGACAGGGCCTAGACAGCATGGCCGTTGGTTTAAGATTCGAGTTAACTCTTCCGCCAGAGAACCCAATTTCACGGTTCATGCTCCTAGCACCATCTGTCAGGCATAGCATGTCACCGCCACTCCTTTAACTTCATAGCTTCCAGGAGAGGTCATCCAAGCATATCTACCTCTCCCTCCTCTGAACCTAAGAACAGTGACCCTGCCACTGGGATCATGCACCAGAAATACCCACGACACAGGACAAACAACACAAACTTTACGATACAACACAATTTTTAAACAAGATAACGAACCAAGTGCCACTAAACCATTTCTAAGATCTCTCAGGCAATCTTCAGAGGCAAAAAAAAAAAAACAACTCAGATAATTGTGCCTGAAACAGGAAGACCACTTTAAATTCAAGACCAGCTGGAGCTACATAGTAGAACAGCGCCCTTACATAAAAAATAATAAAAAAAAAAAAAAAAAAACAAAAACACCACCCAAATAACAACACAGAACCTAGTTATTATACCTTATTTAAGGAAACTATTTTTGATAAAAAAAAAACAAACACGTCGAATCAGAACAGGGTTGGTGATATTCTCACATTCTCACAGTGACCCCTGCACGTAGAACAGAATTATTCAAGACGCTATACTATCTGGCCAGACTGTGGGCAGCACAGATACACTAGAAGCTATAGCACACTCGCCGACACAACGATAACGAGCGGCGATAACAATAGCCAAAGACAAAGTTTAGAGGTTTTAGGCTCCACAGATAACATAGATGATCTTGTGGCTTATGAGTAATGGCGTAAATGAACTCTGCTAAAGCCCACAAAATTACGCATACACACAATCTCCCTTGAACTAGACTTATGGAAGTATATCACCCATTATGCGACTTTAAATCCAAAATATTCTTGGGCCAGCAGTGAGCAGAACCTCAGCCCAGAATTCTTAGCCGTAATGAGGTCCCTAGTATCTAGTGGAGTGTCAAGGCCACAAACCAGATGGTTCCTACAACTTTAAACCTGGTTGGAAGGAGCCCAATCGTCTCAATACCAAAAAAAAAAAAAAAAAAAAAAAAAATAAACAAAAAAAAAGAATAAAAATATAAACTATACATTGAAAAAAATACCATAGCTTTACTAAACACTTATAAATATACTTAATATATATACATATTCCCCTAGAAACACTGCCAAAGGGACAAAGAGTATAAAATAAAAGGGGGCTGTCAAAATTGGGCAGTCAGGCAAGAAGATAAAACTAGACAGCTGCCAGCATCTGCTTCCTTCCATTATAAAAAGGCCAGATGCCTGAGAAGGTGGAGCCACTTAGCCAGAGGCCTTAGACCCATTGCCTCCCACTTCCAGTACCTCCGCACTAGGAAGAGCGTGTCACCATTCATTCTGCTTTTCGATTCCACACAGCATTTCTCATCTACAATCCCACTCTGCCCCGTTTTTCTTATCCTGTTACCAATCAAACACCAGCCCTTACCTACCTTGAAAAGTTTCTGGGAATGTTTGATCATAAAAGCCATCCCATTGTTTAACTTTGTGATATTCTCCTGAAGGTCATTTGCAGTGACCTAGTCAAAGGAAAGCAGATGAAAGGGCAGTAAGATCTGAGAAATACCAATAAGCTGATTGTTCCGAATGCATCATTTCTACTGCTAGTAGGAGTGAATTTGAAAGGCTTTTGAAAGGTTTCCACTGGATATGACATAATAGAACAATCAGGAGCTCCCCCAGCCCTGCAACTACACTGCATGCCCAGCATTCTACAGCTTCAGTTAACTGGTTCTAAACTTTACTACGAGGCTTCATCCCTTAATACAGACAAGTGGATTGTCTTCTCTAACCCACCTCAGAGGCTTTTCCTAACTCAGAGCATTCCATTATTTTTCATTAATTATTTATGAAGATAAAATGTTATGCACAGCCTGTCTCCTTAACTTTCCTTTTCTCATTTCTTATCCTCTCAAAAATCTTTATTAGTCACTATAACATACCTATTTTTTTTGTGTGTGTGTGGTCTTTTTGAGACAGGGTCTCCCTTTAGTCCCAGCTGGCCTGGAGCTCACTATGTAGACCAGGCTGGCCTTGAACTCACAAAGATCCACCTGCCTCTGCCTCCCAAGTGTTAGGATTAAAGGCGTGCACCACCACACCCAGCAACAATATCTATTTCTACTGCCCTTCCAACAACTTGTGAGATAATTGATAATAGCTGCTACATGGCTAGTTAACATAGAAAGGATAAGGAAACAGGTAACATAGGTGATTTAACCTTCCAACCCAAGTACACTGACTCACAATCTTACCAACAGTATGAATGGGGGGAACCTGAGCTTTGTGTATCTAGGTCCAACATTTGCTCTAAAGACTACTTTTTATGTAAGCCACTGATAAGTCTCAGTAAGAAGCACATTCAGCTTTATGAAAGACAACTAAATGTATGGGAAGTAAAAATGTTAGGACAGGGCTGGAGAGATTGTCTAGCAGTTAAGAGCGCCGACTGCTCTTGCAGAAGACACGGGTTCGATCCCCAGCACCCACATGGTGGCTGAGAACCATCTTTAACTCCAATTCCAGGGGAACCCAACACCCTCTTCTGACCTCCACGGCATTGCATGACACAAGTGCACAAACCTACATGCAGACAGTACATTCATATACATACAAGAATAAATTTCAAAAAAATTTTTTAAATGTTAGCACAGTTAGGACTGCTTTGTCATCTCATATAAAGCCTGGTGATGATATCCCATTAGCTCAGATCATTTTGTCCTAAATCTTCAGAAATTTTAATTGATTCTTCAATTTTTAGAAATTAATTTGACTTCCCAAGGAGAATTCCTATTAAGAAAGAATTCATACTGGCTAGCCAAAGCAAGTAGCAATAATTTTCCACAGAGACCTTCCACTAGCAAGTGCCAGAGACTGACTTACAAATAAGTAAGGTTACAGGAACCGGGTCCCTCAGGTTTGATGACTCTTGAGTGAACTAATAAAGCAAGTTACTAACCTCATAAAAATGAAGGCTGGACCTTGAACCCTTGATAACCTCCCTAGTACACAGTGTACAGGAGGGACCCACCCAAAGAAAACCAAGCCCTCTTAACTCTTCCCTTCAATGCTCACATTTTTTGGCCACAGGACATGAGGTGCAAACATAAGGGCAAGGTTGTAGGCAGACATCTTATTCTTGTCTTGCTTCTTTGCTGTCTGATACAGGAGATCAAGCAATAACTTCAGCAGGTTACGATTGGGTGGAGGGAGGATGAGAAAGAGCAACTGCAGAGCTTCGATCTGCCGCTCCTTATCTGGTATATCAGTCTTATTTCCTTTATCATCAAACTGCATCAAATCTTGAAAACAAGAAATTATTGGAAGGGAAGGAAAACTATCAGCAAGAAAAAACAATGATGTATTACTATTATTCTCCCCCCAATCCCACCAAAGAAAGGGGAAGAATAAAATAAATATAAATGAAATTCAAAAACGCTAACATCTTAGGAAGATCTGGGATTCAAGTATTAGCACTGTAAAAACAAAAAATAAAACAAACAAACAAAAAAACAGGCTTTGCCTTCCTGTGTTACTATGGACATGATAGCAGCCATAGTAATGATACCCAGGACAAGAAAAACCATAGCAAAACATAACAGATAATATCAAACTGACTTAACAATTAAAAGATAATCTAATTTTAAAATGTGGGGAAAGAGCCAGGCGTGGTGGTGCACACCTTTAATCCCAGCACTCGGGAGGCAGAGGTAGGTGGATCTCTGTGGGTTCAAGGCCACCCTGGTCTACAGAGCGAGCTCCAGGACAGCTGGTACTAAAAGGGAGACCCTGTCTCAAAAAAAGACCAAAAAAAAGAAACAAACAAAAAAAAATGTAATAGAACGCCTTCAAAGAAAAAGAAAAACACAATAGCCAGGCATGGCGACACATACCTACAATTCTAGCTACTTAGGAGCCTGCAATGACAGGATTATGAATTTGAGGTCAGCCTGGGTAACTGAGCAAGGAGATGAAAGAAAGCCATGCCAAGGAGATGAAAGGGAAAGGAGGGAAAGAGAAAAGAAAGCAAACAACATATAGCCAGTAAGCTTTTAGATGCTCAGTACTACTAGCTAAAAATATCAAGAAAATGTAAATTGGGGGCTGCACAGATGGCTCAGCAGTTAAGAGCACTAGCTGCTCTTACACAAGACCCAGGTTCGATTCCCAGCACTCACATTATGGCTAACAACCATCCATAACTCCAGTTCTAGGGGATCCAACAACCTTCTTCTGACCTCCACTGGCATTGCACAACATGCATACACTTACTTGCCTGCAGGGAAAGCACTCATAACCATAAAATAAAAATAACTCAAACATTTTTATTTTATTTTATTTCTTTATGTGTATGAATTTAGTGTTTGCATGTAGGTTTTTGCACCCATTCATGCAATGCCATGGAGGTCAGAAGAGGGCGTCGGATTCCCCTGGAACTGGAGTTGAAGACGGTTCTCAGCTGCCATATGGGTGCTGGGGATCGAACCCGGGTCCTCTGCAAGAGCAGTCGGCGCTCTTAACCACTAGGCCATCTCTCCAGCCCCCAAACATTTTTAAATAAAGAAAATGTGAATCAAAAATATAAGATATCATTTCATACCTACAAGGATTATTTAACCAAAAATACTAACAATAACAAATATTAGAAAAGAAAGCTTAAACCTTCCTACATTACTGGTGGGAATGTTAAATGGTATAAACACTTTGGAAAACATTTGGGGAGTGCTTCAAAAAGTTAGTAAGAGTATGAATTCCAACAATGCCATTCCTAGGCATATACCCACAAAAATTAAAAACACAGCCCAGTCACAGTAGCACATACCTTTAATCCCAGCACCCAGAAGACTGAGGCCAGCTTTCCAGGCCAGCCAGGGCTACATAATGAGACCCTATCTCAAAAAAACTTTTAGGCTGGGCATGGTGGTACATGCCTTTAATCCTATCGCTCAGGAGACAGAAGCAGGTGGATCTTTGTGAGTTCAAGGTCAGCTCTGGTCTACAGAGCAAGTTCCAGGACAGCTGGGGTTACAGGGAGACCCTGTCTCAAAAACAAAAACAATAAAAAAAAAAAAATTTTAAAGGGAAAAAAAAATGTCTACACATGCCCCTGCTAATACCTCTTCCCTTTTTCCTGAGTCAGATACTTCATGGCTAACAGACAAGTCAAAGGGAATCCTGCACAGGATGACTCTAAGTAGCTCCTCATGGTCAGAATTGTTTCTCCACTAATACAGACTATCAATAAAAACAGACCCCTGAAATAAAAAAATAAAATAAAAAAAGGGGGGGCTGGAGAGATGGCCTAGTGGTTAAGAGCACCGACTGCTCTTGCAGAGGACCCGGGTTCGATCCCCAGCACCCACATGGCAGCTGAGAACCATCTTTAACTCCAGTTCCAGGGAATCCAACACCCTCTTCTGACCTCCACGGCATTGCACGACATGGGTGCACAAACCTGCATGCAGACAGTACATTCATACACATATAAAATAAATAAATATAAAAATACATAATATATAATTTAAATAAACCCCCCCCTGGATAGTCAGAATTTTAAAGAACACCAATAACCACTTGTTGTTAATTCATATGATCATAATGTTTTAAGATTTTTTTTTTTTTTTTTTTTTTTTTTTGTTGTTTTTTTCTTTTGGCTTTTCGGACAGGGTCTCCCTGTAGCCCCAGCTGTGCCTGGAAACCTCCACTCTGTAGACCCGGATGGCCTTGAACTCAAAGATCCATCCTGCCTCTGCCTCCCCAGTGCTAGATTAAAGGCATGTGCCACCACACCCGGCAAGATATTCATTTTCAATAATAGTTTCAGATTTAGGAAAGTCAGGGAATATCTCTTTAAAGTTCCTTGTTGATATGAATTTTAAAAAAATAAAAAAAAAAAATGCCTGCAGTTATCAGCAAGGGGGGGGCAGGCTGGAGAGATGGCTCGGTGGTTAAGAACAATTGCTGTTCCTGCAGAGAAACCAGGTTCAACTCCCAACACCCACATGGAAGCTGACAATCATCTGTAACTCCAATTCCAGGGGAATCTGACACCCCTCTTCTGTCCTCCAAGGGCATTGCACAATACAGGTATGCACTTACATATATGCAGGCAATACACTCATACAAAACCAAATAAAAATAAATAAGTAAAATATTTAAAAAAGCTGTAACTGTACCATATCTTCCTATGTTCTCAAGGAACAGTGAGTTGCAGGCAGTGAAGTGAAGGGTTCCAAACACTGCACCAAATGAAGAACTTGACAAGATGACAAACACCCTACATGTTAACACACTAAAATAACCACGATAGTTTCTAAATCTTTTTCAAAGATCTAAAGCTTTATTTCTCCAATCCAGACTAGGAATATCTACTCATTCTTACCACCAAAATTACCAGTAAAAGTGACTTTAATGATGGCAGGGTGCCTGTTTAGCATATCCAAGCCTTGGGCTCCATCCACAACACAAAAACAAAACAAAACCAAAAACACTCATCATACTAGATGCCTTAAAATTCAAGACTAGCTTTTTATCTTTTTATTAGTATTATTGTGCATGTATGATACGTGAGTGCAGGCACATGCACACCACAGCACACATGTGGAGGTCAGAGGGCAACTTTCGTAGAGTCAGTCCTCTCCCTCCACCTTTTTGTGGGTTCCAGGGACTGAAGTCAGGTCATCAGGCTTGCATGGCAAGTGCTCTTCCCGCTGAGCCATCTCTCAAGCCCACAGCTAACTTTTAAAAATTACATGGTAAAAATTATTCAAAAGAAAAAAACTTAAGACTAGAGAGATGACTCTGTAGTTAAGAGCATGTACTGCTCTTGTAAAGTGTTCTAGTTTCCTTTCAATTGCTGTGACAAAACACTCTGACCAATACCAACTTGGGGAGGAAAGGGTTGTTGTGTATTTGCCTTAATCTCTCGGGTCACAATTCACCATTTAGGGAGCCCAAGGTGGGAACTCAGGGCAGGAACATGGAGGCAGGAGCTGAAGCACAGGCCATGGAGGAACTCTGCTTACTGGCTTGCTCTTCTGGCCCATGCTCAGCCTGCTTTCTTATACAATACACAACAACCTACCCATAGTGGGCTGGGCCCTCCCACATCACTCAACAACCAAGAAAATACCCCCACAGACATAGCCACAGGCCAGTCCAATGGAATTGGAGGCAATTCCCCAATTGAAGCTCCTTCAACCCAAGTGTGTCAAGTTGACACTAAAGCTATCCAGCACACAAAGGAACCAAGTTTCTAAGTTTCATTCCCAGCACCCATCTCAGACAGCTCACAACCACCTACAACTCCAGCTCCAGGAAAATCCAATGCCTCCAGCCTCTGAAGGCACTAGCACTCACATGCATATACCCACACACAGACTCAAACACAGTCACAAAATTTTAAATTAAGGGGCCATAGCGTTTAAGAGCACCAACTGCTCTTGCAGAGGACCCAGGTTGGATCCCCAGCACCCACATGGCAGCTGAGAACTGTCTGTAACTCCAATTCCAAGAGAACTCCAGTTCCGGGGGAATCCAACGCCCTCTTCTGACCTCCACGGCATTGCACGACACGGGTGCACAAACCTACATGCAGACAGTACATTCATACACATAAATAAATAAAACTTTAAAAAAAAGACAAAAATAAAAAAATAAATATATTTAAATTAAGGGGCCGGAGAGATGGCCAAGTGGTTAAGAGCACCGACTGCTCCTGCAGAGGACCTGGGTTCAATTCCCAGCATCCACATGGCAGCTGAGAACCGTCTTAACCTCCAGTTCCAGGGGAATCCGACACCCTCTTCTGACCTCCGAGGCATTGCACGACACGGGTGCGCAAACCTGCATGCAGACGGTAGATTCATACACATATGAAAATAAATAAATTTTGGGGCTGGAGAGATGGCCTAGCGGTTAAGAGCACCGACTGCTCTTACATTGGAAGGATCCCTGGGTTACTGATTTTCACCCACAGAACGCGCACACTGGGGCCGTATGCAACCCGTCCTAAAACTCCAATTCCAGGACAACTCCAGCTATCCATGGGGGAATCTCTCGGAACAGCGTGCACTCTTCTGTACCTCACGAGCGGCTATTGCAACGATTTCACGGCGCTAGCACAAACGTTGCATGCAGCATAGTTACACTTATCGTACACATACTCTGAAATAATATAAAATTTAAATAAAAAGAAAAAATTAAAAAAAATTTAAAAAAAAGAAAATAAATTTTTAAAAAAAAAAAAAAAAAAAAAAAAAAGTACAGCACTAGCTCACTCCAGCAATAAACATGTACTAGGAACAGGGTGAAGAGAAGCCTTCTTCACTGCATACTCTTGGAACTTTCTCAATTTCATACCTGACCTACAGAGTGAGTTCCAGGTCAGCCAGGGCTACATGAGACCTTGATACAAAAAAATTTTTTTCCTATACTTACCAGCAATTTTGAGGTGTGCATGGAAATGTTTGTGGGTCAACAAGGGTTCTGGTAACTCTCCAAGAAACATCTTCAGCAGGGTGGCAACATCATTCGAGTGAAACTCTCCTGATTCCAAGTCAATATCAGTTCCATTATTGAGAGCATCCCTCAAAAGCTGCTGTCGGATACTGTTGCCTGGTACTCTAAACAAACCCTCTACTCGCAGGTCTGCTTAGCATGGACAGGCCAAAAGGAAACAAAAGAGAAGTCATGATTAATGTACACAGTATAAACATTTCTTTTCCCTTTAAAGACCTTTTTTTTTTTGAGACAGGGTCTCCCTGTAGCCCCAGCTGTCTTGGAACTCTCTATGTAGACCAGGCTGGCCTTGAACTCACAGACATCCGCCTGCCTCTGCCTCCCGAGTGCTGGGATTAAAGGCATGCACCCGGCTTAAAGACCTTTCAGAACACCTTTAAAGAGGAAGTTTACCAATTTTTCTAGGCTAGTTTGGAGCATATTTGGGCCCTGCGCACCTAGAGCTCACTCAAACTGAGATGGGACTGCCAGGGGTCATTCACCCTCCTGAGGTATATCTGAAAACTGAATTTAACCCAATGATTAGAATAAGCTTGAAAAATGAAAAGAAAGAAAAGCCGAATCTCAAAATCCTTCCCCTTTTCCTCCCAAACTCTCAAGGGACTGAGTTCATCCGTAGAGGTCTGTGGCTCCTATAATCTGTTTCCTCTAGTCAATAATAAATCTAGAGTCTTTGCATTGTTCCATGAATAGAATTCTACAAATCATCCTGCAATCTAAGATATTTCCAGAAGCTCAGGGTCATCCCAAATAAACTGTTCCCTTCCAACTACATTCTAAACTCATGTAAGCAGATTTTTTTTTTTGCACCGTTCCTGGAGGTACTGCAATACCAGGTCGATGCGTGGAGTGGACGGAGCAAGCTCCTATTCCAACTCCTATTTCCAAAAATCCATTTAATATATTGTCCTCGGATAGAGGACGTATCAGATATTAAACTGATAAGAACAGATACTACACTTGATCTTAGCCAAAAGGCCAAGAAGCGAATAAGCAGATTTTTTTTAAAAAGAGATGTAGGGTTGGAGAGATGGCTCAGCAGTAACAGGCACTTCCTCCTCTTTCAATGGACCTAGGGCTCTGATACCGTCTGCTGGTTACCACTGCCACCTGTCCTCACTCAAGAACAGACATAAAAATAAAAATAAACATACATACACATTAAAATAAACACACACGGGCTGGAGAGATGGCCTAGCGGTTAAGAGCGCCGACCGCTCTTGCAGAGGACCCGGGTTCAATCCCCAGCACCCACATGGCGGCCGAGAACCATCTGAATCTCCAATTCCAGGAGAACTCCAGTTCCAGGGGGAATCCGACACCCTCTTCTGACCTCCACGGCGTTGCACAACACGGGTGCACAGACTTGCATGCAGACAGTACATTCATACACATACAGAAATAAATAAAATTAATTTTAAAAAAATTAAATTAAATAAACACACACATAAAAATAAATAATAAAGGTGAACATATAGTTTGGTTTGATCTGGAAGAAGCTTATCTATGTTTCTATATTCATATATCCCCCTAAATCAGGGATCTAAGTTCCCATGCCCATAGGTCAGGCAAGTCAGGCAAAGGAATGAATGGGGCCCACAAAGAAATAGAGAAAATACCCCGTGCCCTAGCAGATCACATCTAAGTGGCAGCAGAAGGATGCTAGATATACTTACCATCCAAATAGGTTGAAAACCTGGATTCTCCCTATCTTAAAACACTGATGAATGATTTTATTTTTAATGGAATCATTTGCCAATAAGCAAAACACAAATGCAGAGGCCTCAAACCCTTTCAAGCTGCAAGTTTGCAGCCTCTGTTCTAATTCTTCCTGTACAATGTCCCCATCAAGTAAGCCATAAAGTGTCTGGGTTTATTTATCAATGCAATACTTTTAATTTATAAGGCCACATTTTTCACAAATACTTGGCTGTGCTGAGCTCTTAGAACAATGACACACCCAGCAAAACGACTACAAATTGAAATGGAGGGGTTTGAGGACCTGGCTCAGTGGCAGACTGCTTGCCTAGCATGCACAAGGCCCTGGGTTCAATCCCTAGAACTAGGGAGGAAAAATGGACTACAAGGCCACCCTTGGCTACACAGAGAATTGGAGATCACCCTGGGTTCCATAGACCCTTTCTCAAATAGCAAAAACAAACAAAAACTTAAGTGGGAATTAGATGAAAAGTGTATGTTAATCATAGAATTCTACAAATGAGAATATAATATTAATTTGGCATAAAGTTCAAAAGGGAAAAGACTTTAAAATCTTCCACCTGAAATTATCAATCACTATTTTTTTTGTTGATGGTTAGTTGGTAACTACTAACTTATCAATTGGCTCTCAATGGAAAACTGGCAATTCTTCACTAAACAAAGAACATTAAAGCATCTAGCAGTCTTACTTTTGTGCAGATATTCGATCAGTTGGTATATTTGGGCAATGCCTTCCTCTGTCAGTGGGGATCCAAATACTACTCCTTTTTCTGAAGAAGAAAAAAAAATGATAGAACAGGGCTAGAATTCACACAGTAGTATAAAACCACTGTTGTAAAAGATTTTTTTCTACATTTATTAATTTGTGTATGTTGGCCAGGGTGGGTAGGGCACACGTGTGGAGGTCAGAGGACAACTTGTGCAGGTTGGTTTTCTCCTTCCACCATCCTAGGGATCAAACTCAAGCCATCAGTTTTGGCACCAGTGTTTTCACCCATGAACCATCTTGCTAGTCCCAAAAATCATGATTTTAAAATCACTCGAAAATCAGGCATGGTGGCACTTGCCTTTAACCCCAGCACTCAGGAGGCAAAGGCAGGTAGACCTCTGTGAGATTGAGGCCAGTCTGGTCTTCATAGCAAGCTCCAGACCACCTAGGGCTTTACTGTCTCAAAAAGACCAAAACAAAATTAAAAAAAAAAAAAATATATATATATATATATATAATATGGTAATTTAAAAAATTAGCCAGGTGTGGTGGTGCACACCTTTAATCCTAGCACTTGGGAGGCAGAGGCAGGCTGATATTTGTGAGTTCAAGGCCAGCCTGGTCTACAGAGTGCATTCCAGGACAGGTGGGGTGACAAAGAGACCCTGTCTCAAAAAGACCAAAAGAAAAATTAAATTAAACTGCAGAGCTAGAGAGATGGCTCAGCAGTTAGAGCACTGACTGCTTTTCGAGGGGACCTGGGTTCAGTTCCCAGCACCCACGTGTCAGCTAACAATTGTCTGAGACTCCAGTTCCAGAGGATCTAACAATATATTTACCTGCAAAAGGCTCATTTTCTTTTTTAATTAATTTTTTATTACATTTTATTATTTATTTTTGTACGCATNATATATATAAAATACATGAGTGTACATACACATATATGTATAAAGTAGAGCTATAACTTATTTCTAGAAAGGCTTTTTTTGGGTGATAGTAGGAACCTGCTTTATCAAAGCAGTCCATTAAATGAAAACATTTGAGAACTACTACAATAAAAAATATGCTCAGGAGCCAGGCATAGTGACACATGCTTTTAATCCCAGCAGAGACAGAGGCAGAGGCAGGCGGATTTACATAGCAAGTTCCAAGCAAACCATGGCTAAATAGCAAGATTTTGTTTCAAAAAAAAATATATAATAAGTATGTTCAGGGGATATAGCTTAGTGGCAAGGAACTAGCATGGATGAAGCCCTAAACTCAACCCCCACCAATAATTTTTTTTAATTTAAAAAATTATTTGGACTTCCTTGATTTTACTATCCTGCTATATAATGTCATTTTAACTGTATACAGAGGTGTGTTCCTATAATCTCAGCTATCCTAAAGGCTGAGGCAAGATCACTTGAGCCCAGAAATTTGAGGCCAGCCTAAGCAACAGAGCAAGATACAGTCTCAAAAACAAACACGTGGTGGCGAACGCCTTTAATCTCAGCAATTTGGGAGGCAGAGGCAGGCAGATCTCTGTGAGTTCAAGGCCAGCCTGGTCTACATTGAGTTCCAGGACAGCCGGAGCTACAGGGAGACAAAAAAAAAACCCAACCTGGAAGCCATTACTTTAGTACATACAGTATTCACAGGGCATGGGCAGTAAATGCCCTGGTAATCTCCTAAACTAATCATGTCATCAATCAGGCACTGAGTATATTTTCTTCCTCCTCTCTTCTCTTCCCTTCCTACCCTCCCTGTGTCTCACTCTTTCTTTCTTTGACAGAGTCTCAAAATGTGCCCAGGCTAGCCTCAAACTTCAGATCCTCCTGCATAAACCTTCCAAGTGCTGGGATTACAGCCATGCGCCATCATGCCAGGCTTAATTATTTCTTCATCTAGGCAGTTTTATAATTATTACTACTTTTCAAGGTTCTACTAACAAAAATAAGAAAATGACACACAAAAAAGCTTTATGATAATTACAAGTCCCCCGCGACATGTGTAAATGTTAAGAGTAAAGCCTAAAGCCCAATCAGCAGCTAAGACCCACTACCCTTCAGAGACACAAGTCCTACCCTTCCGCTTAAGAGACATAAGAGACCGGAAGAATCCTGCTGCCGGGCCTGCCCCACCAGGCAACTTAAGTTCCACTTCTCCCATCAGCTGAGCCAACTCAGTTCCAGGTAAATCGATAAGCCTTGTGATATTGCTGACCACCAACTCCGTGAACACCTCAGGTTTCTCATGTCGGAGTTTCTCCACAAAAAAGTCAGGATTGAAGATAATAGGCTGACCTCGAAGGGAAGATTCATTGCAAATGACAAAACTGCAGATGGCATCACTGAAAAAAAATGAAACAGAAGCATCTTTGAAGGGAACATTTTGTGTTTCTTACACCATATCCTATGTGTTCTCTGGCTCTTGAATCCACACAAAAGCAGAAGTTTCCTAATAATCAGCTTCCTGTAATTGAAACATCTGACCTTGGATTCTGTTCTTAGCCTTACCATATAGAGCAGGCTCTCCTGGAACTCAAGAGATCCATCTGCCTCCACCTCCCAAATGCTGGGACTAAAGGCATGTTGCCACCATACCCAGCTGGATTCTGTTCTTTTTTTTTTTTTTTTTTTTAGTATTTCCTACATTTAATTTTTTTTTTTTTATGTGTATGAGTGTACTGTCTGCATGTAGGTCTGTGCACCCATGTTGTTCAGTGCCTCAGAGGTCAGAAGAGGGTGTCGGATTCCCCTGGAACTGTAAAAACCATGTGGGTGCTGGGGATCCAACCCAGGTCCTCTGCAAGAGCAGTCGGCGCTCTTAACCACTAGGCCATCTCTCTAGCCCCATGGATTCTGTTCTTTTTTTTTTTAATATAATACTTTTATTGATATTTTGTAAATTTCATACATCATTTTTTTACTTCAATTTAGACATATTCCCCTTTCCCTTCCCCCCACCCTACTGTAGTTCATGCATTCTGCCATACATGTCCTGTGTCTTTCTCTCAGTCTTTTTGTTGTTGTTGTTCCCATTTGATTTTATATTATTCCAAAATATGCATACATACACTCTACACATAAACCAAAGTTATAAAATCTGAAAATAAACTATAGGTTAATTTCAAAGCATATTTAGAGATTTACATTTTTTAAAATATTTTTTTTAATTTTATTTACTTTTTTTATGTGTATGAATGTACTGTCTGCATGCAGGTTTGTGCACCTGTGTCGTGCAATGCCGCGGAGGTCAGAAGAGGGCTTCGGATTCCCCTGGAACTGGAGTTCTCCTGGAATTGGAGTTACAGACGGTTCTCAGCCGCCATGTGGGTGCTGGGGATCAAACCCGGGTCCACCACAAGAGCAGTCAGTCGGTGCTCTTAACTGCTAGGCCATCTCTCCAGCCCCAAGATTTACATTTTAACAGTAAAGTTGAATGCAGGTAAAAAGAAGTATAGCTGGGCGTGGTGGCACATGCCTTTAATCCCAGCACTTGGGAGGCAGAGGCAGGCGGATCTCTGTGAGTTCAAGGCCAGCCTTTTCTACATAGTGAGTTCCAGGACAGCTGGGGCTACAGGGAGACTGTCTCAAAAAAGACCAAAAAAAAAAAGGTATAACTTTACATTCTCTTTTTTCTAGAATATGAATATTAATATTCCTATGTGATAGAACACACCATAGGATTACATAAGGGTAAATTATGAATGGTTATAGCATGTATCAATAAAAAAAAGAAAATATTACTTTACAAAAACTTTTTTTTTTGGTCTTTTCGAGGCAGGGTCTCCCTGTACCCCCAGCTGTCCTGGAACTCACTCTGTAGACCAGGCTGGTCTTGAACTCACAAAGATACGCCTGCCTCTGCCTCCTGAGTGTTAGGATTAAAGACGTGCACCACCACACCCAGCACAAAATATTTTTAACTGTTAAATATAATCCTTTTTTTTTTTTTTTAACCAAAAGATGTCATGTTTTCCCCAAGGAAGTGCCTGAAGTCTCCTCCCCGGCAAACCCAAACAACCATCATCAATCCTGCCCTGTGCTCCACACTAGGGTCCCTCCCCACCATGGTCACCCAAATGAGGTCCAGCAAGCATTTATCCTGTCTTGATCTTCCTGCACTGGCCTCCATAACACAGCATGGGTAGTCAAACAACGGCAGTCTAAACTCTGAAGAGGCTGAAATCCCAGTAGCCACTCAGTCTACAAGCTGGACACTCCGTAGTCCCCCTCTGGCACTGAAGGTTTGAAGGATTCCTCAAGTTTTATATCAGACATGGCGCAGTCCCTGCAGCTCAGCTGGTCTGGGCCCGGCCGCTGCTGTGTGCTGGATTCTGTTCTTTATAACCAAAAAGTTTTCACAGAACAAAAGAGGTTTACCATTATATAAAAATATGTACTCAGTCGGTTTTGGAGAGGTCTGACCTATTTATTTATTCACTTATTACTTAGTGGTCCCTTGTGCAAGCTAGACAAGTGCTCTCTGACATTTTACTGTATCTCTAAGCCCAATTTTACTTTAAAATCTTTCAGTTCTGGATGCCTCTAACTCTGGCATCACCTAAGTCTAGCTTTTGCTCAGAAAGGTTCTTTTCTCTAGGGTCCCTGGTCTTCATTTGACTATGCCCTACCAAAGCTCCTTAGGTTATCAGAAATACCATCTTCCCTGTTCCTTGTTTCTCAGTGCCTCACTACTAGACCCCTTTTTACACCTAAATATATGTTAGAGTTAAGAACTCTATTGTTGGGCCAGCAAGATGGCTCACTGGGTTGCCACCAAGGCTGACAACCTGAGTTTGATCCCCATGGTAGGAGAGAACTCTCTCTCTCTCTCTCTCTCTCTCTCTCTCTCTCTCTCTCTCTCTCACACACACACACACACACACACACACACTAAAATATGAGCAAAACTTTAAAATAAGTTTTAAAGGCTGGAGACATGATTCATTCAACAGTTGCTGTTCTTCCTGAGGACAAGAGTTCAGAGCCCACCATTCATATTAGGCAGCTTACAATCACCTGACTCCAGTTACAGGGCAATCTGACACACACACCCTGGCCTCTGCAGGCAACATACATACACTCAGACACTCACATATACACAATAAAAAAAAAAATAAAAATAAATCTTTTAGGCTGGGCATTGTGGTGCACGCCTTTAATCCTAGCGTTTGGGAGGCAGAGGCAGGTGGATCTTTGTGAGTTCAAGGCCAGCCTGGTCTACAGAGTGAGTTCCAGGACAGCTGGGGCTACAAGGAGACTCTGTTTCGAAAAGACCAATAAATAAATAAATAAGTAAATAAATCTTTTAGCCAGGCGTGGTGGCTCACACCTTTAAACCCTGCAGGAAGCAGAGGCAGGCAGGCAGAGCTCTGTGAGATCAAAAGCCAATTGATTAATTAATTAATTTTTAAGACAAACCCTATTGTTGGGCATCATAGTACATGCCTATGTCAGCCTTCAGGAGACTAAGGCAGAAAGACTGGGAGTTCAAGACCAGCCTGGGCTACATGGTGAGACCCTGACTTAAATAATTATTATTATTATTAAATTTAATTAATTTTAAGAGAATTTTATTACTCCATCTCTTATAATACACACATCATTCATACTCACCATCAGTTAACTCTAATGGCTTGTTTTAACTCTTAACATAAACATAGTCATTTATTATATAAAAGATGGATATAAATAAATCTTAAAGACAAAATATTTCAATCAAGAAAAGTTAGATCGACCTGACTCATACAAACACTTCTATAATAAACACAATCACAACTTAAAAGCTGTCCACTGTACCCAGGATATCAAAGGAAAAATAATACCTCTAAATCTTAAATATAACTAACGAACAACAAATTTTGCTAGCATGACATTTTTTTCCAATGCTGGGACTTTTGAATGTTAGGCTCAATCCCGGTTTTGTTTTGTTTTAGTCTTTTTTTTTGGGGGGGGGGTGGATTTTTGTTGTTTAGATTTTGTTTGCTAGATTCTATTGTTTTGTTTTTTGAGACAGGGTCTCTCACTCATTTCCTGGCCTAGAACTCTCTAGGCACACCTCCTGCCTCAGGCTCCCAAGTACAGGGCTTACAGATATGAACCACATACCTGGATGATAATTTTTGTTTGTGTTACTGGGGTTAACACAGGACCTTACACATGCTAGGCAACTATTTTGCCACTAAGCTACAGCCCCAGCACAGCTGATAATTTTTTTTTTTATTATGGGTGTTCATGCACATGCCAGTCCTTCCAATCATTCAGTTCTCTCCTTTTTTTTTTAATTTATTTATTTTGTATGTGTATGAGTGTACTGTCTACATGTATGTTTGTGCACCGGTACTGTGCAATGCCATGGAGGTCAGAAGAGAGCATCAGATTCTCCTGGAACTGGAGTTAAAGACGGTTCTCAGCCGCCATGTGGGTGCTGGGGATCGAACCCGGGTCCTCTGCAAGAGCAGTCAGAGCTCTTAACCGCTAGGCCATCTCTCCAGCCCATACAGCTGATAATTTTTAATCATAGTAAAATTAAAACAAGGCATGCATGGGTAAATTTCAAAGTCCATCTTCTACTTCCTTGAAAAACTTATTGAATCATTTTAACCACCCAGATTTTCAGTTGGTGGCTAATAGATGCTTTCTTTTCACTAAAATCATAATTATAAAAAACACACAGGAATTTAGGGCCACCAGGATGGCTCAGCAAGTAAACACTCTTGCCACCACGGTTTACCAAACTGAGTTAGATCCCTGGGACCAATAAGACAGAAGCAAAGAACCAACTCTTAAAAAACTGTTCCCTGGGGGCTGGAGAGATGGCCTAGTGGTTAAGAGCACCGACTGCTCTTGCAGAGGACCCAGGTTCTATCCCCAGGACCCACATGGTGGCTGAGAACCTGACACCCTCTTCTGACCTCTGAGGCATTGCACGACACGGGTGCACAAACCTACATGCAGACAGTACATTCATACACACAAAAAATAAAAAACTTGGGCTGGAGAGATAGCCTAGTGGTTAAGAGCACTGACTGCTCTTGCAGAGGACCCAGGTTCGACCCCCAGTACCCACATGGCGACTGAGAACCGTCTTTAACTCCAGTTCCAAGGGAATCCGAGACCCTCTTCTGACCTCCGCAGCATTGCACGACATGGGTGCACAAACCTACATGCAGACAGTACATTTATACACACATACAAGAATAAATAAAAATTAAAAAAAAAAAAATAAAGCTTAACATGGTTTAAAAAAAAAAAAAACTGTTCCCTGACCTCCACAGAGGTATGCACACACACACATGCATGTGCCCATACATACACATACAAACACACCTGCACAAAAACCAATTTTTAAAAGAAATCATATAAGAATTTAAGGGGCTAGAGAGATAGGTCAGTGGTTAAGTACACTGGTTGCTCTTGCAGAGAACCCAGGTTCAATTCCCAACACCCACATGACAGCTAACCACCATCTGTAACTCCAATTCCGGGGGAGTCTGTCAACCTCTCTGACCCACATGGCAATGCACAACACAGGGGCACTTGCATGTATGCAGACAATACACTTGTACACAAAAAATAATAATAAAATATTTTTAAAAAAAGAATTTAAAACTGGAGCTGAAGACATAGTCCAGTGGTTAGAGCACTGGCTGCTCTTGCAGAGGACCGGCACCCACATGGCAGCTACCAACCATCCCTAATTCCAGTTCCAGGGAATCTGATGCCCTCTTCTGACCTCCACAACACAGGTATACTTACACACATGCAGGCAATACACTCATACACATAAAAATAAAAATAAGAAATAAATATTGCAGAGGACCTGGGTTTGATTCTCAGCACCCACATGGTGGCTAACAAACATCTATAACTCCGGTTCCAGGGGATCTGATGCTCTCTTCTGACTTTCATGGGCGCTGCATGACATGGGTACACCTACCCACATGCAGGCATTACACATAAAATGGAAATAATTTTAAAAAATAATTTAAAACTATGAATGTACAGAAAAAAAAAGAGCTAGGTGTGGTGGCATCACTCATCTACATAGTGAGTTCTAGACTAGCTGGGGGTACATAGTCAGACCATGTCTTAAAACAAATAAACAACAACCAAAAATCCCCCATAAACTCTGAATGTGTGCTCTGAAGCCAAAAACTAACTAAACACAGAGAGTTTAGAATGCTTGTCACCTCAACCATTTTACATAGCAGGATATTTTTCCTACATAAACATGTCAATAATTATAAATCAATTGTGATCAGAGGCAATTTCATTTTAACCCTTTGACAAGAGCCTCTTTTTAGTGTTGGTTATTTCAAGTAAGAAACGAGTGTCAGTATGAAACTATTACTTATAATCACTCCCAAACACCAATATGAAACTGTTACTTATAATCATTGCCAGCAAGAAATGATCACTAAGAAGACAGAAAAGTCAAGAAATGTGTTAGCACAAGAAAAAAAAAATTGTGTCATTATATCTAAACTAATTTTATGTAATTCACATCCCTTTTAAATCTGAATAAATTATTTCAGATCAAATTAGTTCTAAGATTAATGTGTATGAAATGCACATATTATGTTACTGAAGTAGAAATGTGTACACATATAAAACCTATAGACTTTCATTTTTGTTAATGTCCAGAGCATGACTCAGTTAAGATTTTTACCACTGTTGACCCTTCTGGCACTAAACTGATCAAACACATATAAGGAGCTAGAAGCACAAAGCTATCCTTCCTACCATGCCACCACCCTGAAAATGCTTCCTCTTAAACAGCCTTGAACAGCTCCAGGGCTACTATTTATTAGGAATACAAGAGAAAAAACTGTTGGCATACTAGCATCTAAGTAACACATAAAGAGTCTCAATCCTCCCCATCAGTCCCCACCCAACTTCCCCATGATCTTTACTCTTACTATACCACGCTTTTGCTTAAGCTGATTCTTCTCTAACCTCCGCCTGGAGTTCCTGGAAAGGAACTTTGGATATAGAAATCATTTTAAAAACGGAGAATGGAAGAGAAGAGATAGAAGACAGTTACAATCAATTTTCTTTCACAGTTGTCTGGTATCATCAAGTCCACTAATCCCTTCTTGAAGAATATACACTTCTACAACCCAAAACTAAGACTGTCAAAGAATGTGTTTAACATAAGAGATTTCTAGAACTAAAGAAAAAAAACACATTTAAGCAAAAACAACATATTCTACAAAATTTTAAAACTAAGTTCACTCATTTCAAAGAAAATATAAATTCTTACATAAACGCTGAAAGCTTCTGAGGAGGCATCAGTGACAGGAGACAGGAAAGCAGCTTTCTCCTTGAGTGGTAAAGGACCTTGCCTTTCCCTGCCCCAGCAACAGCCTACACAAATTCCAGGCATGTTAGAGGACACAAGGACATATTATGGGGCCTGAAAGGCAGTACTTATTAGGGCCCTGTGCACTATTCTGCAAGTAGAAACAAAACAGAAGTAAAAAAAAAAAAAAAAAAAGAATATGTGCCGACCTATGGATGAAACTCAACAGCTGATTCCGATCACTTTCTACACATTGATGCTCGTATAAAATGAAATACCACATATATAAGAGCATAAGGATGAGAAATTTTATAATATGTGGGGAGGGATAATCCCTATTTCACATCAAATAAAAAACAGCTTCTGAAAAGCCATATGGTTTTTTTCAGATTTTTTTAAATAAAATGTATGTGTCTATGCCCACATGAGTTTATGTGCAGCACATGCATGCAGGTGCCCATGCAGGCCAGAGGATGTTAGATCCCCCGGAAGTGGAGTTCACAGGTGGTGAAGAGCCACCTGATCTAGGGGCTGAGAACTGAACTCAGGCTCTCTGCAGAGCAGTAAGCACTCTTAACCATAGAGCCATCTCTCTAACCCTACCATAGGTTACTTGAGGGTTATTTTTTGAGACAAGGAATTCAATATATAGAGCAAGATGGTCTCAACTCACAAAGATCTGCTTGCCTCTGCCTCTCTAGTGCTGGGATTGAAGGCATGCAGTACCACATCTAGCCTCCAACCATGGGTCATTAAATGAAAATTCCAGTGCCAAATATGGGATGCCACACTGGTCAAGGAGGCTCCCAGAGGCCCCCAAACAATTAAGGTATTGCCATTGCCCACCAGAATAAGATGATAGACCCAACTGGTAAAAATACCACACACTTTCACTTTGGTTGCTTGCAGTTAATGTTTGCTGGGAAAGGAAGAGTCATTTTGCTTATGGTGTACCCACTGGTAAGTTGCCTGTGCTCCAATAAATAGCCCCTTACCCATGCTTATGCAAGCAACCCTAATTAAATTCAGTAGGTTAAAAAAAAAAAAGATATGAAAATAAGGGGAATCGTTGGGGGGAAAAAAAGTTCCACAAGAGAACTTTTTTTTGGTCTTTTTTTTTTTTTTCTCAAGACAGGGTCTCCCTGTAGCCCCAGCTGTCCTAGAACTCACTCTGTAGACCAGGCTGGCCTTAAACTCACAGAGATCCGCCTGCCTCTGCCTCCCAAGTGCTAGGATTAAAGGCATGTGCCACAATGCCCAGTTGAGAGAACTTTTTTTTTAATTTTCATATGTGTATGAATGTATTGTCTGCATGTAGGTTGGTGCACCTGTGTCATGCAATGCGGAGGTCAGAAGAGGGTATCGGATTCCCCTGGAACTGGAGTTAAAGATGGTTTTCATCCGCCATGTGGGTGCTGAGGATGGAACCGGGTCCTCTGCAAGAGCAGTCAGCGCTCTTAACCACTAGGCTATCTCTCCAGCCCCAAGAGAACTTTTTTTACTAGGGAGTTGTGGGGAGACATGATCAAAATACATTATATGCAAGTATGAAACTGTCAAAGATTAATTTTTCTAATTCCAGACAGAATAAGGATCTAAAAATGGAACATCAAACTTTAGAAAACAAGGGGTAGAGAGATGGCTCAGTGGTTATGAGCATGTACTGTTCTCACAGAAGACCTGAGTTTGGTTTCTAGCACCCAGATTTGGCAGTTTACAACTGCCTATAATTCCAGCTCTAGGGGATCTGATGCCCTCTTCTGGCTTCTCTGCGTACCTTTACTCAGAGCACACACCCCATATAGACAGACAGACATAAAAAATAAAAAACTTAAGAAAACAAGTATTGTGGGGCTGGAGAGATGGCCTAGCAGTTAAGAGCACCAACTGCTCTTGCAGAGGACCCAGGTTCGATCCCCAGCACCCACATGGCGGCTGAGAACCGTCTTTAACTCCAGTTCCAGGGGAATCCGACACCCTCTTCTGACCTCCGAGGCATTGCACGACATGGGTGCACAAACCTACATGCAGACAGTACATTCATATAAATAAATAAATAAAATTAAACAACAAAAAAAAAGAAAACAAGTGTTGTTATGGAGAATGGGGAAAACAAGTGTTGTTATGGAGAATGGGGGGAGGGGTGTAAATAGAAAGTTAACTTTCTATTGCTGTGATAAAACACTCTGACCAGAAACAACTTAGAGAGGACAAGGTTTGTTTCATCTTATAACTCCTAAGTCACAATCCATCACTGAAGAAAGACAGGCCAAGAACTCAAGACAGGAACCTGGAGGCAGGAAGTAAAGCAAAGACTATTAGAGGAATGCTGCTTTACCCTCCTGGCTCCATCACTACTTGTCTTACACAGCTCAGGCTCACCACCCACATTGGCTTGGGCCCTCTGATAGGGTTCCATAATGAAGGAAATGCCCCACAGGCCAATCTGATAAAAATAATTCCTGGGGCTGGAGAGATGGCCTAGTGGTTAAGAGCGCCAACTGCTCTTGCAGAGGACCCAGGTTTGATCCCGGGCACCCACATGGCGGCTGAGAACCTTCTGTAACTCCGATTCCAGGAGAACTCCAGTTCCAGGGGAATCCGAGACACCCTCTTCCTACCTCCGTGGCATTGCACAACACGGGTGCACAAACCTACATGCAGACAGTACATTCATACACACAAAAAAATAAATAAATAATTTTTTTTAAACTGTTAAAAAAATAATTCCTCAACTGAAGTTTCTTCTTCAGTTGTTTCAACTTCACTTGTGTGAAGTTGACAAAAACTAACTAGCTCAATTGTTTCTTTTGTTCTGTTTTGTTTTTTTGGGTTTTTTTGTTGTTTTTTGCAGTGCTGAGAATAGAACTTAGGGTTTCATGCATGCTACAGGAGCACTCTACCATTAAGCTATGTTCCAATCCCTGAAAGCAGTATTTAAGAATAAATAACAGGGCTGGAAAGATGGCTCAGTGATTAAGAGCACCAACTGCTCTTGCAGAGGACTGGAATTCAATTCCCAGCACCCACATGGTGGCTAAGAACCATCTTTAAGCTGGGCGTGATGATGCATCCCTTTAATCCTAGCACTCAGGAGACAGAGGCAGGTGGATCTCTGTGAGTTCAAGGCCAGCCTGGTCTACAGAGTGAGTTCCAGGCCAGCTGGGGCTATAGGGAGACCCTGACTCAAAAATAAATAAATAAACCAAGGTAGAGAAAGCTTGGCAAGATGCTCATTAGATAAAAGGATCTGCCATCAAGCTAGACCACCTGAGTTTGGTCCCCACAAGTGGCAGCACACACTTGTAATCCCAGCACTGAGGAGGCAGAAACAGGAAAATCCCTGGGGTTCCCTAGCCAGCCGGTCTAGTGTAATTGGCAAACTTCAGAAGACTTCTCCAGATATAAAATCTACCTACACTAAATATTTCAGAAAAACCAACATGCTTTTAATCCTAGCACTCAAGAGGCAGAGACAGGCAGATCTCTGAGAGTTTAAGGCCATCCTGGTCTACAAGTGAGTTCCAGGACAGCTGGGGCTACAGGAAGACCCTGTCTCAAAAAAACAAAAAGACAAGAAACTTAGGTGGGGGCCTGAACGTGATGCACATATATACAAGCAGGCAAAAACACTCACACACATAAGATTAAAAAATTGATGCCAGTGAAATTGTTCACCAGATAAAGGTACATGCTGACAACCCTGTCAACCTAAGTTTGATACCCAGAACCCACACATTGGAGGGAAAGAACTAAGTCCCACAAGTTGTCCTCTCATATTCACACAACCATACACACACAATACACACATACACACACATGAATTAATTAATTATAAATAATCTTTAAAATAAATTATAGCCGGGCGTGGTGGCGCACGCCTTTAATCCTAGCACTTGGGAGGCAGAGGCAGGCGGATCTTTGTGAGTTCAAGGCCAGCCTGGTCTTCAGAGCAAATTCCAGGACAGCTGGGGCTACAGGGAGACCCTATCTCTGAAAAGACAAAAAAAAAAAAGTATTTCAGGGGGAAGGGATTGGGAGGATAGCTCAACTTTTAAATTGCTTGCCTCACAAGCATGAGGACCTGAGTTCAATATCCAGCCTCATACAAAGCTGGGCATTGAGACATGACTTCTAATCCTGGAGCTGGGGTGGTGGAGACAAAGATTCCTGAATCTCAGTGGCCAGCCAGTCTAGCAGAATGGGCAAGACGCAGGTCCTAATGAAAGATCCTGTCTCAAAAAACAGTAGACGCTGGGACTGGAGAGATGGCTCAGTGGTTAAGAGCACCGACTGCTCTACCAGAGGACCCGGGTTCAACTCCCAGCACGCATATGGCAGCTAAGAACCATGGGCGTGGTGGCACATGCCTTTAATCCTAGCACTCAGGAGGCAGAGGCAGGTGGATCTCTGTGAGTTCAAGGCCAGCTGAGGCTATAGGGAGACCCTGTCTCAAACAAACAAACAAACAAAAAAAAACAGTAGATGCTCCTAAGGAACAAAACCCAAGGTTGATCTCTGGCCTCTACACACATGTACACACACACACACACACACACACACACACACACACACACATGCAACACACACAAATGTTTATAGGGCTGAGGTTGGCTCAGTGGTAGAATGCTTGCCTGGTATACTCAGAGACCTAGGTCTAGTCCCTGCACCACCACCACCACCACAACAACAAAAGTAAATAAAGCAGATGTGGTCAGAAGCCAAAGAATGGGTAGTTAGGGTTGTAGGCAGACAGACAGGCAACTATCTCCAAGAATCAGAGTCAGTACCCATCAAAAACAATCTTTTCTATAACCTATTTACGGTCTATAATTACTACTTTTACCACTAGATGGTACTCCACATGTAAAGTAATATACTTGATACTGGAAACAAGATCCACCACTGAAAAATCAATTACAGAAAAGTGAAAGGCAAGTGCATCTGAGGCCTGCTGAAGCCATGAGTCAGTACAGCTCAAGGGAGGGCCAACCTGGCATCCTGCAGATGGATCTTTTGGCTGACTTCTACCCAAATTGCAAACCCACAAAACTAAATGTTTCCTCCCTGGTGAATTGCTTAACTTGATTTGTTCTCCAAGAACCACAACCTTGGCAGCATCTATCAAAATACAAGCTATATTTAAAGCTGTCTAAGCGCAGCTTACCATCTTAATCCCCAAAAGCTATGAAATGTAGTGTTAAATATGTCTCTTTATTGGGGAGCTATCAGAAAATACAGTAACAAACAAAAAAGTAGCACATTCTTTTTTAGTTTTGTTTTTGTTTTTGAGGGTCTCTCTGTAGCCCCAGCGGCCTGGAACTTGCTCTGTAGACCAGGCTGGCCTTAAACTCACAGAGATCTGCCTGCCTCTGGCTCCAGAGTGCTGGGATTAAAGGCATGTGCCACTATGCACGGCTTCTTCTTTTTATACAGCAAATTTAAATTGGATCATGAAAGTTGTACCCAGAGACAAAATAGGCCCCTTGTACCCAAGTTTATAGGTTTTCTTACCTACCAGAAACAGTTCAGAGTTGATAAGTAACACCACAAGATTTCACAGAAAGTATCTACTTTCTTAGATAATCTCTTAGAACATTTGTACCCTACAGTCTGCCTTAAGAGGCACTGTCTAATCAAGGTTTTGTAATGTGGACTTCTTATCTCTAACTTAGACTTCAACAATCTGAAAAATGTATTTAAACTCTAGATTTGATCTCAAACTAAATTTAAATCTACAGCACTCAGGAGGCAGAGGCAGGCAGATCTCTGTGAGTTCAAGGCCAGCCATAGTGAGCTCCAGGCCAACTGGGACAAAAGGGAGACCATGTCTCAAAAAGACCAAAAAAAAAAAGAAC
The DNA here is from genome assembly GCA_009823505.1 of Rhizomys pruinosus. Classification (NCBI taxonomy): domain Eukaryota; kingdom Metazoa; phylum Chordata; class Mammalia; order Rodentia; family Spalacidae; genus Rhizomys; species Rhizomys pruinosus. The sequence goes on from VZQC01009903.1 coordinate 1,149,020, forward strand.
TTGACATAAATTGACCAGAAATGAAAGAATTCTCTAGGCTATTTACATTCTTACCTAAACATTGAATATTTCAGTGTATGGGATGACGATGTAATGTTCTTAAGACAGTTATAGTTCTCAGTGTTGTCAATCCCAATTTATTCCCTTATTTACTTGGTAGCTTCTATGCTTTGGGTGTCAAAAGAATTGGCATTATTTTGTTGTTGACAGCTCCCATAAATACCCTTCCCCAATATGGTATGCAATGAAGGAAGCTTGAGCTCAGCGTGGTGGCACACGCCTGTAATCCCAGCACTCAGGAGGGAGAGGCAAGCAGATCTCTGTGAGTTTAAGGCCAGCCTGGTCTACATTAATGAGTTCCAGGACAGCTGGGGCTACAGGGAGATCCTGTCTCAAAAAAGACAGAAAAAAGAAAAAGAAGAAAGAAAGGAAGGAAGGAAGGAAGGAAGGAAGGAAGGAAGGAAGGAAGGAAGGAAGGAAGGAAAGAAAAAGAAAGAAAGAAAGAAAGAAAGAAAGAAAGAAAGAAAGAAAGAAAGAAAGAAAGAAAGAAAGAAAGAAAGAAAGAAAGAAAGAAAAGAGAGAGAGAGAGAGAGAGAGAGAGAGAGAGAGAGAAGCTAATTGCATTAGAAAAGTAGCACCAATGGGCCAGCAAGATGGCTTAGTGACTAAAAGTTCTCCCTGCCGCCTGACCATTCTGACTTCCACACATATGCTATGGTACACCCCCACACAGAGACACGCATACGCATCAGAGGCTGGAGAGATGGCTTAGTGGAACAGACTGTGTACTGTTTATGCATAGGCTCCGAATTCAGTTCCTAGCACCCATATTAGGCAGCTTATACCCATCTAACCCCAGCTCCAAGGGATCTGATGTCCTATGCTGTACCTCCACATACGTACACTCACACAAATATACACATACACAGAAATAAAAAAATAAAATAATTTTTTAAAATAACATCAAAATTCCCTATTTGGAGAATGTTCTACAGGACATTTTGCTGAGAGAGTCCCCTCTTGACCATTTATGTCAAAGCTATTACTACTCAAACAAGCAGGGTCAAAGTGAGTTCCAGGCCATGTACTAGAAGTGATTCTCTGTATGACCATCTTGGATTTTATGGTACTACTTCCATGCCCATTTGTTCCAAATCCTGAGTGATTCATACCACACTTCCAGTCAGCTAGTACTTTTGCTCTGCTGGGTCTTACTAAAAATTTGTGAGTTTTTAATCTCATTTTTTGAGACAAGGTCTCACTTGTTGACCTTGATCCTCCTGCCTCAGCTTTCTTAGTGCTGAGATCTACAGGTATGTGCCCATGGCTGAACTCAAATTCCTTTAAATTTTATTATTATTAGCATATATTTATTGTTCAAGATGATGAATTTGGGTGTTTTGGTTTTGCTTGTTGTTGTTGTTGCTTGGGGTTTTTTTGTTTTGTTTTTTGGTTTGTTTGTTTTTTGGGTTTCTTTGTTCTTTGAGACAGGGTCTCCTGCAGTCCAGGCTGGCTCCAGATTCCCTAAGTAGGATGAAGACCTTGACCTCTTGACTCACCTCCCTCCACCTCCCAAGTTCTGGGATCACATGTCTGTTCCACACCCAGCTAAACTATTTTGTTTTTATTGTTGTTTTTCAGGGAAGAGCTCCAGTGTAGTCCCCCACTACCACAAATTATGCAGTCGAGTTTCTCAAATTTGGGGTCAGCATATCTCAAGTGCAATGCATGAGCCTCACCCTGGGAAAACCACCTTCTTGAACATGGTATCTCCCCTGCCAGGTAAGTATACTATTTTGGTTTTTTTAAGTTTTTTTTTTTTTATCTATGTGTATGAATGTACTGTCTGCATGTAGGTTTCTGCATCCGTGTCGTGCAATGCCGCGGAGGTCAGAAGAGGGTCTCGGATTCCCCTGGAACTGGAGTTCTCCTGGAATTGGAGTTTCAGACGGTTCTTGGCCGCCATGTGGGTGCTGGAGATCGAACCCGGGTCCTCTGTAAGAGCGGTCGGCGCTCTTAACCGCTAGGCCATCTCTCCAGCCCCCACTATTTTGTTTTTTAAAGCAAGAAACTACTGGGGATGGGAATACTGTTCAATGGTACCTCCCAACCAGCACAGCAGAGGGGTACAAAGGAGTGCTGGGAACAAGTTACTGGTGACCTCATAGCACTTGGGTAGGAAGAGGGTTCAAAGTGCTCTTTTTATTACTGTTTTATAATATCTTCTATCTATTGCTTTTTGCATACACTCTTATCTACCAAATAGATTTTAAAAAGGTAATAAAATGGACAATGAAAACACAGAGCCCAGAAACACACTTCAGTCATTCATGAAATTGTGATATATAAAGACAGCATTGTATGCCACTGAGTAAAGAATAAACTAGTCAGCAAACATAAATGAAGTATTTAGCTTCCAAAGAAAAAAAAAGGGTAATAATTCTTTTTTATGCTAAAATATTTTAAATGAAAAAAGTTAATCTTTCGTTAACTTTCATTATACTACAAATGAAACAATCAAAACAAATTACAGACCACCTATTATGTCTTAAAAACCAAGTAACATTTAAAGTTTAAAATTGTGAATACTTTAGGCTAACATAACAATCCTTAGGTTACTGCTTGCATATCAGCTTGCTTATTCACTACTCTGTGAATGTCAATTACTCAGTGATACTGTCATCAGAACTTCAATTTGTGACATACTAGAACTCTTTAAACCAGTCTTTTGTTGTTTTCTCCCTTTATTCCTACTAAATGAACTTTAGTCCAGTGTGAATGCAGTTTTTTTTTTTTTTTCTGTCTTTTATGAAGACAGCGTCTCCCTGTAAGCCCCAGCTGTCCTGGAACTACTCTGTAGGCAGGCTGGCCTTCAACTCACAAGACCCGCCTGCCTCTGCCTTCCAAGTGCTAGGATTAAAGGTGTGCACCACCACACCCAGCTAATGCAGCTTTTAAAGTATGAACTGGAAGCAGTATCCTACAGGTAGAACAAAATCTGTCTCACTACTGTTTATTGTTGCAACAAACCTAAAATGCTACTGTTCAGAAATGACAGTGAACTATATTAGGTAAAAATTATTTTATGTTCGGGGGCTGGAGAGATGGCCTAGCGGGTTAAAGCGGACCGCCTTGCCAGAGGACCTGGGTTCGAATCCCCAGCACCCACATGGCGGCTGAGAACCGTCTGAAACTAATTCGCAGAGATCCAGTTCCAGGGGAATTCCGACGCCTCCCTCTTCTGACCTCCCGCGGCATTGCACGACACGGAATGCACAGACCCTACAATGCAAAGAGTACATTCAATACACATTACAAAATAAATAAATTAAAAATTTAAAAAAATTATTTTATTTCATAAAGGAAAAGGAAATGCCTTTAAAAGAACAATGTTTATCATAGAAAATGTATTTCTCTAAAACTCCATCAGGAATTCTGTGATCGAAAGATTGTTACCTTACTTAGTAACTATGGTTTGTGGAAATTCATTCCTGATTTAAAAAGTCATTTTCCTGGGAATACACTCCAGCCAACTTCCTGTTTATGTAGGTTATCCCTGCTGGTGTAGGAAATGGGACTTACAATTTAGAAACTATTATTTTGACTCTGTCCCCTGAAGTTTATTAAGAAAGTAACTGAATTAAATAATTTTTAAAAAATAAGCCTTTTGGGCAAGCAAAATTAGCCCTTATGATCAATCTACAGATTATTAATGGTAACCAAACTGTTCTTTTAGAAGATGTTTTTAAGGGACTTAAGTGTAAATTAGACTGTTTCTGATTGAAAGATGAAACAAAGACTTCCTACTGACCCAGATAATTCTGAACTTACATACCAATGAACTTTGAGGAAGACAATTAAAAAAAAAAAAAACCTGTATTATCTGGTAATTGCAAAAGTTCAAATGAAGGAAATATTTTCCTAGGATAGGAACTAACAGCTTAATATTATAAGTCATGTATACTATAAAAACCATTTTTAGAAAAGTTGACTTTGCTTTCTTCCCTTATGAAAAACTGACTTTACCATATGCACACAAAAAGGCCTCATGTGGTTCAAGATGAACACACATGTGGCATAAAAGCTTTAAAATGTGTTTAAAAGGGTACCAAGATAAAATTTTCATCTTAGAATTTTGCAAATGAAAATTACTACTAGAAAGGGGGTGATGCTTTAATCTGTGATACAGATTTGTAGAGAAATAAACTGTCATCAATTTTACTGTGAGCTACAAATCTTACCCAGCCAGAAACCTTCGTATTTAAGATGGTAGGAAAGACATTCCTCATTTAGGCAAGTAGGGTTCTCATTCAACCCTTTTCTGCTGTTTTTAAAACCTTCTGCTCCCATATCCACCACTTCCACCACCAAATCCGTAACCACTCCCATAGGGACTGCCTGAGCTTCTTCCACCAAAACTGCCCCCCTCATGGGTCCATAATTTGATTGTTGTTGTCCGCTATAATTTCTAAAATCATTATAGTTCCCACCACCACCATAGTTACCGCCACCAAAGTTTGCTCCTTCACTGTAACCATCATATCCTCCTCCACCACCACCACCATATCAACCACCTTGGTTTCCATATCCTGGTCTACCACCACCATAGCCTCCTCTACTACTGTAATAAGGACCACCACCATAGTTACCACCTTCACCTCCAAATCCACTCTATCCACCATCACCGCCTCCATAACTACCTCTGCTGCCCCCACCTCCACAACCATAGTCTCCTCCCTCCACCAAAGTTTCCACTACAACCAAAATTACCTCCACCACCTCCAAAGTTTCCTCCGCGGCCCATGAAGTTGCCAGACCCACCTCCTCGAGCTCTTTGCGATCCAGCAGACTGCATCTCGTTTAAAAAGGGCCTTTTTTTTTTTTTTTGGTCTTTTTGAGACAGGGTCTCCCTGTAGCCCCAGCTGTCCTGGAACTCACTCTGTAGACCAGGCTGGCCTTGAACTCACAAAGATTCGCCTGCCTCTGCCTCCCAAGTGCTAGGATTAAAGGCATGCACCACCTTTTTCACTTCACAATTATGCCCATTAACAGTGTGGTATTTCTGAACAACAATTTTATCAACTGTATCATGATCATCAAAAGTTACAAAAGCAAATCCTCTCTTTTCTCCACTCTGCCTGTCTTCCATAACTTCTATGGTTTCAATCTTTCCATACTTTTCAAAGTAATCTCTCAGATTATATTTTTCTGTATCTTCTTTAATACCACCAACAAAAATTTTCCTCACTGTTATATGGGCACCAGGCTTTGCAGAATCCTCCCTAGAAACAGCTCTCTTTGGTTCCACTACGCGCCCATCAACTTTGTGTGGTCGAGCACACACTGCTGCATCCACCTCTCAACACAAGAGTAAGTCACAAAACCAAAACTCCTGGTACGCTTTGTTTGGGAGTCTTGAATTACCACACAGTCTGTTATGTGTGCCCCCCCCCAAAAAAAGTGTGCCCCAATTCTCAAAATGTTCTCTTAAACTATCATCTGTAGTTTCAAACCTCAGACCACCAATAAAGTTTCCTCAGCTGCTCTGCTTCCTTTGGGTCATGGGTGGAGTCAGGCTGGGGGCAACCAGGCAGCGGTTTTACCTCCATCTTGAGAACAATTTTCTTAAAATGACCCCTACCACACTGGGTGTGGTGGCACATGCCCTTAATCCCAGCACTCAGGAGGCAGAGGCAGGCAGATCTCTGTGAGCTCACCACCAGCCTGGTCTACATAGCAAGTTCCAGGACAGCTGGGGCTACAGTGAAGACCCTGTCTCAAAAAGACAAAAAAAAAAAAAAATCCTTACCAGTCAATACTAGTCAAGTAACAAACTATATCCCAAAAATGAGACTTTAAAATCTAGTCTCAGGGCTGGAGAGATGGCCTAGAGGTTAAGAGCTCCGACTGCTCTTGCAGAGGACCCGGGTTCGATCCCCAGCACCCACATGGCGGCTGAGAACCGTCTGTAACTCCAATTCCAGGAGAACTCCACTTCCAGGGGAATCCGACACCCTCTTCTGACCTCCACGGCATTGCACGACTGCACGACATGGGTGCACAGACCTGCATGCAGACAGTACTCATACACCAAAATAAATAAAAATAAATAAATAAATTTAAAAAAAATAAAATCTAGTCTCTTCTGGAACTGGAGAGATGGCTCAGCAAATAGGAGCACCGACTGCTCTCGAAGAGGACCTAGATTGAAATCCCAGCACCCACATGGCAGCTAACAACTGTCCATAACTCCAGTTTCAGGGGATCCAACACCTTCCACAGACACTGGACAACACAGGTGCACTTACATATATGCAGGCAATACACTCATACACATAAAATAAAAATAAATAAAAACAATCTAGTCTCTAGCAAATTAAATAAAATCAGCAAAATTCCATTCTTAGGCTTCAATTAATTCAACTCCCTAGATCAATCTGTATTTTTTCTAATCTCCTAATAACAGAACATAAAGAATATAATTTTATACAAAGGAGAGTTTTAAAGTTTTAAAAATACCATTTTAGGGGCTGGAGAGATGGCCTAGCGGTTGGGGGCGCCGACCGCTCTTGCAGAGGACCCGGGTTCGATCCCCAGCACCCACATGGCGGCTGAGAGCCGTCTGAAACTCCAATTCCGGGAGAACTCCAGTTCCAGGGGAATCCGAGACCCGCTTCTGACCTCCGCGGCGTTGCACGACACGGGTGCACAGACCTGCATGCAGACAGTACATTCATACACATACAGAAATAAATAAAATTAATAAAAAAAATTAAAAAAAAAAAAATACCATTTTAAAAATTCAAAGTGTTGGGGCTGGAGAGATGGCCTAGTGGTTAAGAGCACCGAGCCGCTCTTGCAGAGACGGGTTCGATCCCCAGCACCACATGCGGATAGAACTGTTCTGAACTCCAATTCCAGGACATCCAGTTCCAGGGGAATCCGAAACCTCTTCTGACCTCCGGCATTGCCAATGACACGGGGTCACAAACCTACATGCAGACAGTAATTCATACAATACAAATAATAAGATGTATTAAAAAATTAAAAGAAAATTCAAAGTTTTGTTTTAATCGCCAGCACTTGGAGCACAGAGCATGCAGAATTTCCGTGGTTAGGCCAGCCTGTTATTCGATCAGGAACTGGTTATTGAGACCCTGTCTCAAAAAAATTCAAATTGTTATACTAGCATTTACTAGGTAGGCTGTCAAAAGTCAGACCTCTTTAAAACAGAGGAACACAGCTGAAGGCAAACTTACACATTTGTTGTATCTGTGCTCAATGTGTTTGCCCAGCAAAACAGCATGAGGCTCAGTTTCTCCAGATTATAACAAGGAAGACAATCAGAATATGGGCAGACGGCAGCCATGAGACACGCTGTATGGAGGCAGCAGAGGAATTCCCGGGCAGGGATATCCACACTCATCTCCGGGTCTAGCATCCACTGTGATCCACCTCCTGTTTCTCTCCCTTTCCCATGCTCTCCTTCCTAGACCAAACACTTTTAGTCCCAAAAAACATTTAACTAAAAACACTCCCAGTACAAGAATCTACAGATGTTCTGCACTAGCCACCTTGCTGCAAACGACCCACCACGAACACCGAAACTTTCCATATAGAAGCAGGTATGTCTTTCCAGCATAAGACAACCAAAAGAGAATTGTGCAACTACATGGTGGAATCTAGACAGAGATCACTGGTTGCTTAAGGAGAATCCTATCTTCACTTCTAGATCTTTTTAAAAAGATATTCCCAGGCCAGGCGTGGTGCACACGATTATAAAAATCCCAGCACTCGAGAGGCAGCAAGCGAGGGCAGTAGAGTCTCTGTGGTGGCAAGGTCAGCCTGCCTACACTAGGGCTCCAGGCCAGCTTGCGGACTAAAGGGAGACCCTGCCTAAAGCAAATGGAAAAAAAAAAAAAAAAAAACTTCTATTTTTCTTTTTCTTTATTTTCATTTTTTTTTTCTCCTCCCCACACGTATTGGATTACTACGCAGGGTTTGTGGTGAACACAAAGACAGATATTGCCAGACATGGAGCAGAAAGATCACCAGTTGGAGCACCAGCATGGGATTACATCTTGGGCTTGCGTGAGATGGCTCAGATACTAGTCTGTAGTATAAATCAATATGTGCTTAACGTTATATTTTGACTAGCAACTAGCAGTACAAATAGTAAAAAGCATAAGAGATACCAAAACATTAGTAGATCTCAGAGAGATTTAATTGGATAACTCAGCATCCACTCAGATCCTTGTGGCATAGTTGGTACTATAGTAAACCATGTCCATAAAAGAGTCAGCAGTTATGCCTCAGGGTTAGATCTGCGGATTGGAGAAATTACAACAGTGCATTCTTTAGTAAGGTGGCACCTTCCCACCATTAAGGCGGACATCGAAACATTGGCCATCTCGAAAGCCTTATGTCAATAAGATGGATCTGGGGCAATTTATCACAATTCAAACTAAGATTGCTGATGCGCTCAATACTTTATTACTGCAAACCTCGTCAAACGAATGAAAATCTAATAGTAAAATAGTTATGCCATTTTTAATTCTGTAGACACCAGGATTGGCTTAGTTAAATTTCAATGAAAAAATTGTAACTGGAATTGTGTTACCTTAGACAAGTGAGGAAAAATAAAAAAAAAACTAGGATGTAAATTCTTTTACTACGTTATTTGTTCAAAGGACATAGGTCTTCTGCACTATATGGGTCAGACTCATATTCAGTGGTAGTTCTTGCTTTTTTATTTTGTTTGAAGGATTCTACAAATATAATCGACACTAGTGGTTTGTTGCAGCATACGACCTTTGATAGGTTACCTCGGCTTCTTCTATTTGGAATGGCGTTCACTAAGGGCAAGGGTATATGGCTCTAAGGTGGCATTTGAGAGGTTCATACATCTAATGGGTGCCATTTTTTGACAGTGTTATCTATGACGTCAATGTTTCGACAATGTTCCCAACACATTCAGGCGCTTATATGCCCTCAGATAGATACCAGTTGTTGGAGAAGCTTTATTGGCATTCATAGCATGCTTTGACTGCAGTTTTAGTAGTGGCCGTACTGGATATAGCTTATATACACCTGTGTTGATTGTCCCTCCCAGATCTCACTTCATTTATTTCAGGGTTTGGCAGATACTTAGGCCACTATCTTCTCAAATAGCTTAGCCCTTATTTACAATCTACGGATGTAGCATACTTGCCTCTCTTTTTCCACAGTTTTGTTCCTCTGGGCTTATTTGGATACACACGGGGCAATTCAACGTGGGATGAGTAAGAAAAAATCAGTGCCTAATTTTCTCTTTGGAGTTGTCCACCATGATGGTTTTTGAGCTCCAGTAGCCTGTTTCGGAGATGTAATTGTTTTACATTCCGCTTTTTTCACGTCTAGAATATGAGATGGTTTTTCAGGGTGCAGTAACCTAGTATTTAAGTCATAATAATAAATTGCACAGAGCTAGTTGGAAGGTGTACATCTGAGGCATTCTCATAATATTATTCTAGTACGCTACAAGGTACATTTATATTAGGTCAAAGGCGTACAGGAGCTGTAGGAGCATCTAGAGTTCCTTTTAAATGCAGTCTTCTTATACCGGATCTCTAAGAAGTCTATATCCTTTCTGATGATTACGACTTAACTTTTGATGATATAGAAATAGAAATATTCTGATAGCCGGGTTATATTGTGGCGTTTGAGAGTGCTTATATCTCGTGCAGTCAATTAACTTTCTTCGTGACGAGGGAGTAGTCTTTAGATCGTGAGAAAGAGGAGCAGGTATACTGTGTCAGTATCGAGGGTGAGATTTGACAGATCTGGTAATCTGGTGTTCTTAGGGTGATGGTTTTTGGCGGATGGTCTCGAGTCAAAACTTTACCTAAATAGTAATTGGATATAAGACTATATGGCCTATCATTGGGTAAGTGCACCCATTAATTCACATAAGTTGTACGGCGCGTTGAGTAAGAGTACGTGTAAGGAGAGACGAGCTAAATACAACCTGTGTTTTCAACGTGGGAGGTTCATCTAACACGATCACAAACATATCAACATACAATCCAATCTAACAGACTGACCTCCGGAACTTAACTATTGGGATTTTCATAAGGCACTATTAGCCAGTTCCTAAGTTCTATTAATGCCCGGAAAAAAAGCCAATAGAGAATTCGCCACTGTGGCAAGGTGGATGGCAGGAGCCGAAGTAACCAACTGGCCTGAAGTCGGGAATTTAGGAGAGCGAGCCTAGCAGCGTCACACGCAATAAGTTTCCTTTTTGAGAGATAAGTTGACCATTGAATCATGTGTAAGCACTGCAGGAACGTTCTCTATCAAGCTTCCATGTGAAAGATCACTTTGCGCACACAGTCATTTCCTTTGCGCAAACATTCTATAAAAGATTGATAATAAATCTAAAACATATCACGACTATTTCTGTGTTTTAAGAAGTAATGTGTTTGCGAAGTGAACGTGACAGAGTTCAATGAAGAGTGTGATGTTAAGTGAAGTAAAATACAGGGTGCCCATGAAAAACAAATGACGGTTGAATGGTACCATCAGCCTCATCTAATGGATGCGTACAGTACCGCGCAGGGGCTTTGGTGAGTAGGGCTATGTGTCTGTAAGGCAAACCTGAGCAGCATTCACATGTACATTCGCTTGTGATGCTGAAACCAACTTGTGTTCTTTATATTTGGAATCTCCTCTGTAGATCTCGGGCTCGTAGAATTAACCTAAGGAGTTCAACATTATCCATTTATTTTCAGACTTGGGATTTTGGTATATTGGTTGCTGGATGGGTAGTAGCTGATATTGATGTAGGGAAGTATATTGAAAGCAGTAATGGTAAACTAATGTTGAATGCGAGATGATTATTATGCCATGTGTGGAACAATGAACATTACTACAGTTTTATGTTTCTGCAGAATGACGGATAATTTAGCTATAGAGTACGATAAGTACAATATATGATATAATTATATTAGAGTACGTTGATATCATAATACAAAAGTTGGGTATGTAAGGGAATTGTCAAACTCAAGATGAACTCAGGACAAAAAACAAGTGAATGTTTCTTCTTCACAGTTCTCTCTGGCCTTTCACCAGAGTAATACATTTAAAAAGATAGGAATTATTAAGGACTCATTCAAATGGTGCCAAAAGTCAGGTTCTAGGATCGAGTTATGTTATAATTGGTAGATCCCAGCGCGTTAGACATATATGTTACATTTTGTGTATCCGGCGAGAAGGTATAGAAAGAACTAGGATGAATAAGCTGTTACTTGCTTGTAAGGTATAGTTAAGATACGAGGAGGTGGGATAAATAATTGTACTTAATCGTGATTTAGGCATCGGTGGTGGGGGGTCATAATGTAACTTGAGATCTAGTNAAAAAAAAAAAAAAAAAAACTCCCTTATTTAGTCCAATTTCCAATTTTTTTCTCTCCCCACACGTATTGGAATTTTACGCAGGTTGTGGTGATACACAACAGAAGGATATGCCCAAGACATGGAGGCAGAAAGATCACCAGTTGGAGACCAGCATGGATTACATCTTGGGCTGCTGAGATGGCTCAGCAAGTAAAGGTACTTGCTGCCAAGCCTGACAATCTGAGTTTGATCCCCAGAACCCATGTGGTGGCTGGAAACTGTCCATAACTCCAGTTCCAGGGGGTCTGAGGCCCACTTTTGGCCTCCACATGCATTGCACTTACATGCAGGTAAAACATTCATAGTCATGCACATAAATACTAAAAATAAATTAAGTCCAAAAAAAGGTGTTTTTTGTTTAAGTTCAAATTCAAGGTCAGTCTAGGCTATATGAGACCCTGTCTCCAAAACAAAGCCTCACAAGAACCCCAAGCTCCTCTTTTGCAATATGGAATTGGCTACCACTCAGGAAGCTGAGGCAGGATGGGAGTTCCAGCCCAGCCCAGCTACGTAGGAGCAAGACCCTGTCTCAACAGCAACAATAAAAGCCTTCAGATTCAGATAAAACTGTGTTAGCATCTGTTGATCATGAAGCTAAGAGTTTCAAATTTTAAATTCAGTTGGCAATATCCTCCTGAAGGAATTCAAAGTACTCGATGTAGAACAGTATTTCATTTGTCCTGATATTCATTACAATTCAGGATTTTCGAGTTGGATGAGGAATGATCTAATGACATTTACCAAGCCACTGTACAGCTCCCGGCCAAAAAAAGAAAAAAGTCAACCATTTACGGGTAGGTCAAAGAGTGAAAAACTCATCCATATATAAAATATTAGTAACGCATTCAAACAAGCCCATCTTGGCTCAGAAAGAAACCAGCTCACAAGTCCAGTTTCCAAAGACTCTTGGACTCTCTAGCTGCTCTGTACTAACGGTAGCAAAAGACGCTGAAGTATTGGCCGGTAAGGTGATCCACGCCTTTAAATCCCAGCACCCAGGAGGCAGTGGCAGGCAGATCTACCTGTGAATTCGAGGCCAGTCTGGTCTACGTAGCGAGTTCTGGACCAGCCAGGGCAACATACTAAGGCCCAGTCTGAAACAAAAAAGATGCTGTAATATGTTACTAATCTTTGAGATAATGTAAATAACCTCGTTTTACTGGAAACACACACACACATATACTCGGTCCCCAGATCAATTAGTCAATTAAGACTGACTCGCCCTTATGGTTTGAGCAAGTCCAGGTCATTCCTCGAAAAGCTAAATCCCGGGGCTGGAGAGATAGCCTAGCGGTTAAGAGCACCGACTGCTCTGGCAGAGGACCCGGGTGGTTCGATCCCCAGCCACCCACATGGGTGCACTTGAGAACCGTCCGGAAACTCCAATTCCAGGAGAACTCCAGTCCAGGTGAATCCGGACACTCCTCTTCTTGACCTCCGCGGCTGTACGACATGGGTGCACAATCCGACATGCAGACAGGACATTCATACACATATAATAAATGAATCAAAATTAAATAAAAAAAAAAGAAAAGCTAAACCTCTCAGCTGGGCGTGGTGGCATCGCAATGCCTTTCAATCCTAGCACTTGGGGAGGCAGAGGCAGGCGGATCTTTGTGCATTCACAGGCCAGCCTGGTCTACAGGAGTGAGTTCCAGGACAGCTGGGCTGACAGGGAGACACCTGTTTCGAAAAAGACAAAAAAAAAAAAAAAAAAAAAAAAAAAAAGCTAAATCTCAATGCATCCGTCGTTTAGGAAAAAATAGAAATAATTTTTCGGACTGCAGAGCTCTTCTCCTGGGACAGAAAATCTATCACGTATTGAATCTGCCGGGCTCGGTGGTAGGCGCTTTAAACGCACTCTCTGTTGGTTTTCTGAAATAGGCATCTTTACGTTCGTTTATAGACGAAGACTGAAGCAAGGTTTAACAGCCTTTCAGTGAAGCTGGCTAAGCTTTGAAAGCCGGACGGGGCCCAAATCCCTTGCTAACTGCCTTAAGCGCAGAGGTGGTAGTCCGGGGACACATTTAAAGCTCTGTGACAGTGAGGCAGTCGCTGGGCCGCTCTGGGCTTCAGTGTCCAGCCAAAGTCTCAGCGCCAAGGCAGCCAGCGCACCCTGGCCGGTGGTCTGCAGCCAGGGCTGCGAGGGTCTCCACGAGAGACTGGAGGGGACCCGCGCAGCCCGGCACCGCTACTGCATTAACACGCCTCAGCCCCGGCCGGCGCGACGGCGCTGACGCCGTGGGAGCAAGGAACAAAGCCCGGCCCTGTGGGTCACCATGACTCAAGGCCAGGGCGGCGGCTCTGCCTGCCCACAACCTCGTCTCCTAGGCAGCGGGATGGACAACTTGGCTCACCTCCGGCCGGAGTCGCTGGCAGGCGCCTCCGCTCCACTCAGCGCCTCGGCCGCCATCTTCGGCCGCCGCTCCTTGCGCTGCCCCGCCTCAGGGCCCGCCCCTCACCCTTGGATTGGCCGAAGTGTTTCCCCGTACCCTTTGCTATTGGATAACTTGACTGCCCCGCCTATAGCTAGCAGTTCCATGCTACTATTGATCCATTCAAATATATAACTGTCATTGGTGGCCCCCAGCCCAGTGGAAAAGAAAGGCTGGGAGAAACACGGCCCCGAAGCCTGCCGGGAGATGTAGTTTCTCATTTTGCTAAACCCTTGTGATTTGATTAACCCTTATAATTTGATTAACCCTTGTAATTTGATTAACCGTTGTAATTCCGCTGACTTTCAGAATCAAGTCGGAAATTTCAACCCACAATTAATTTTTTTCCTAATAAATCTCAGAGTTACAGAAATGTCGAACTTAAAAATGACCTTAAGACACAAGGCCCATACTCTGAATATATCTGTAGGCAGTTAACGGTTACTAGGGGAGGGCCTCATGATCCCCTCATTCCCCAACTCGCTACCCCCCCTAAGCCCCATAGGTTGTTAATAAGAGGGAAAGAGAGTACTTGAGTGGTTTAGTCAGTGGTAAAAGACCCATGCTCCCGGCCAGGCATGGTGGAGCATGCCTTTAATCCTAAAACTTGGGAAGCAAAGGGAGGTGGATCTCTGTGAGTTCAAGACCAGCCTGGTCTACAGAGTGAGTTCCAAGACAGCCAGAGCTACAGGGAGGAGACCCTGTCTAAAAAAAAAAAAAAAAAAAAAAAAAGCTTCTATAAGCAACCCTAAGTTAAAGTCATTGGGTCACGCATAAACTCAGGAGAAGGTTTAATCCATAAAGTACAAAGACCTGAGTTTGATCTCCAAAATGCACATTAAATTTTTTTTTCTTTTTTTGGTTTTTTCGAGACAGGGTCTCCTTGTAGCCCCAGTTGTCCTGGAACTTGCTCTGTAGACCAGGCAGGCCTTGAACTCACAAAGACCCGCCTGCCTCTGCCTCCCAAGTGCTAGGATTAAAGGCGTGCGCCACCATGCCCGGCCACGTTAAAATTTTTTAAAAACACAGATGTTCTTGCCCACACAAATATGAGTCCTGGTGAATACTGACTGAGCTAACCCATGTGAGAAAAGCAAACTTAAAATGTTTTTCTTTTTTTAGGTTATTTTTTTTTAATTTTATGTGTATGAATGTACTGTCTGCAGTAGGTTTGTGCACCCATGTCGTGCAATGCCGCGGAGGTCAGAAGAGGGTATCAGATTCCCCTGGAACTGGAGTTAAAGATAGTTCTCAGCTGCCATGTGGGTGCTGGGGATCGAACCCAGGTCCTCTGCAAGAGCAGTCTGCGCTCCTTTTTTGTTTGTTTGTTTTCTTTTTTGTATTTTTGAGACAGGGTCTCCTTTAGTCTCAGCTGGCCTGGAGCTCACTCTGTAGACCAGGCTGGCCTTGAACTCACAGAGATCCGCCTGCCTCTGCCTCCCAAGTGCTAGGATTAAAGGTGTGCGCCACCACACCCGGCCCAGTCTGTGCTCTTAATCGCTTTTATCTCTCCAGCCCCCAGTTTTTCTGTATTTTTTTATACTTGATTTTCCCAGGGATTTTTATATTCTTTCACCTAAGCCTTTGCTCTCATGTTCTTTCTCTTTCTCTCTCTTTCTCTGTTTGGGAATTTGGTTTGTTTGGAGGTTTGTTTGTTTGTTTGTTTGTTTGTTTGTTTGTTTGTTTGTTGACACACGGTTTCACTCTGTAGCCAAGACAGGCCTTGAACTCTCTATGTAACCCCAAGCTGGCCTCAAATTCATGATTCTCCTGCCTCAGACCCCAAGTACTGGATTATAGGCATAGGTCACTAGCCCTGCCTCTGACCTTTTCCTTTACAAAGCTCTACCCACACAAGTCAGTTTCTCAGTGAATTCTGTGGCATCTCAGGCTTCTACACAGATTACTTTTTCTGGCTAGCGACTTTTCACTTTACCATGTTTCAAGCCTCTGTGTAATGTCCCTGGCCTTACCTATTTAAAGCAACCCCTGTCCCAACCAGGTGTAGTGGGACATGCCTGTAATCCAGCACTTGGAAAGTGGGGAGAATTTTGTCTAAACTGTGTCCAAAACAAATTAAAAAGGTGGTGCCTAAGGAACTCAGGTTGGTGTATGTGCACCCACACAGATGTGACTGACACACACAGGAACACATACATAGTCACACATATGCAAACAAATAATCAGGAGGGGGAGTCATCTTCAGTGCTGTAGCCACTGGAAAGCTGCTTATACTCCAGTAAATAACACCCATCCATGCTCATGCAAGAAACCCTGACTAAACCTAGTAGGTCACCAAAAGAAAGACAGGAAAATAAAAACTCATTGGTAAGAAGAGAGGGTTCAGCAGGAGTAGGAGGGGAATAAGAGGGCAATGAAGGATAAATAGGATCAAAATTCATACGTTGTACGAAATTGTCAAATAGAAAATATTTTTAAATAAAATATCCTCCAGCTGGGCATGGTGGTGCGTGCCTTTAATCCCAGCACTCGGGAGGGAGAGGCAGGAGGATTTATGTGAGTTCCAGGCCAGCTGGGGCTACAGGGAGACCCTGTCTCAAAAAGTCCAAAAAAAAAAAGAAGAAGATTTCCTCCACATTTGTTTCATAAAGAACTCTGGTTGCGCTGCCCTGCTCTTAGTCTTTCTGTCATGTGTTGGATTACTTTTATTATCATAAAAAGTTCCAAAATCCCTGTTTGATTTTTAATTTTGGGTGTAATGAGTTTGTTTCAGATCTGGCTTTCATTAACATTTTTGGTCTCTTTTTTTAATCTTTTTAATCTGGCATATTGTTGTTTGACCTGCAAAGGTAGCTTCATGCACTGCTCTCTGGTTATGGGGTATGGATCACTGTTGGAACTAGATTGGAAGGGGTTAAAGAGTGTGCCTGTTTTAAATGAGCTTGATTTGGAGGACAAAATTATATGAATGTCTTAATGAAATTCGTTACTGATTTTTTTTCTTGTTCTGTCATACCACTATTTTTTTTGAGGATTTTGCACAGTGTAAAATTACATGATCGTATATTGGTATGGTTTAGGCCGTATATACAGTAAAACTATGGGTTTTTAATGTTTGAGGAAATTCCTATGGAAAAAAAAGAGAGACACATGTAGAAGAACCTCTAACAAGGTCAATGTGCATGCCCAAGGTCTTTTGAGGTCTCAGTGTGCAAATTTCCTTCTAGTTTATTATACAAAAAAAAAATAAAATAATTTTTTAAAAATTTGGTTTGTGACCATTTGTTTGCTCTGAGCTTTCCCAGCTAGACTTCCTGCCACGAGTGGGCAGAAACTACATTACTTTGTTCCCCATAGTGTCTGCCATGTATTAGCTATTCAGGAAAATAAAACTGGACAAATAGAAGCAAGTCTTCAAAAAAATATTAAAGCTGGGCATTGTGGCACACGCCTTTAATCCTAGCACTCAGGAGGCAGAGGCAGGTGGATCTTTGTGAGTTCAAGGCCAGCCTGGTCTACAGAGCTATTTCCAAGACAGCTGGGGCTACAGGGAGACCCTCTATAAAAAAAAAAAAAAAAAAAAAAAAAAAAAAAAAAAGAAGCAAGTCTTCAAACTACATTAAATAAATAAAATTATATTTTCTAATAAAGGTTTCCAATTGATAAATTTGTATTAAAAGCTTGATAAGTGTGGACTAGAGATGAGAGATGATTCCATGATAAAGCACTTGCTATACAAGCAGGAGGACCTGAATTCAGATCCCCCAACCCACATAGCCAGACTTGGTAGCCTGCATCTAGAATCCCAGAACACTTACAGTACAATGAGAGGTGGAGACAGGAGAATCCTAGGAAGGTCATAGCCCCCTAGCCTGGGGTATACAGAGATGAGCAAGAGACCTTCTTGTGGAAGAGAAGGACCAAGACTCAGGTTGTCCTCTAACCTCTCCAAGCACACTGTAGCACATGCATGCCCGCACTCACATGCACACACACAAATATTTTTTTTCTTACATTTAATAAATTATCCAAGCAAAATCACATTTAAATTTACATCTAACAAACCATTCTTTTTAAGCAAATACATGAAACCAAAACAAAAAGACCCCCCCCAAACCCAAAAAAAGGGAAAAAAACCAAGAAAATAAAAAAAAAAAGTTCTCTGCCAACAAACTACACAGTCAGCCCTTCAGTTAAATTTTCCATTGAACCTCAGAACTGAAAACTCTGAATGAATTGTTAATATCTACAAAGCAGGAGACCACAAGGCTCAAATTCTGCCTTTGCCCCAAAGTAGGACAAATATTTGTTCCACTTGATTAAACTGATGCTTTTACAAAAGACTGTTCAAAACATGTGTTACTATCCATCACAACTAGGAAGAAAGAACATCATGAATAGGCATTGCTGGTTCATTTGCTTGATGAAGAATCATATTCTTACATGATGTTGGAGGAAATATGCACAGTAGCCAAAAGCATAGTCTTTAGAGTTAGTAAACTCGTGTTCAAGTCCCAACTCCATCACTTATAGCTGTGCAGCCCTGGAGAAGTTACTTAACTTTCTAGTATCATCTCCTGTAAAAATGAGGAGTATAGTTATTTTCACAGGGCTATTTGGAAGATATGTATGTGACAATCCCTGAAAGATGCTTAGTAACACAGCGTCTGGCACACTGGTCAGTTTTTGAGAGGACTCGAGGAATATTTAGGATGCTAGTCTGCCTTCTGAGAGAGGCTCTCTCCCCACAAGGAAGACCATGCATTGCACGTCAGTTACAATTTCATCAGTTATTCTGAAGAGGGGCTTGTTTCTCCTCAAAACCAATTGTTCAGCTGCCATGATTTCTGATTAAAAGCAAACACCACTGCTGAATGTTGTGGAAATATGCTCTCAGCTGATATACTGGTACGGCTTGTTTCTGAGAGGGTGTCATAGTGCCCTGAGGTCATTCTTAGTCAGCTTGGTGGTTAAGCATGAGCATCCAGCAGTCATTTTTTTTTTTTTTTTGG
>VZQC01009903.1:1168328-1210246 GCA_009823505.1 Rhizomys pruinosus
TTTTTTTTTTTTTTTTATTTTTCTTCTTCTTCTTCTAGTAACTGGGATTGAGCCCAGGACCTTAAACATGCTAGGCAAGCTGTATACCACTGAGCTACATCTCTAACCCCTCTATTGAAATTTTTTTTTTGTATTTTTGAGACAGGGTCTCCCTATAGCCCCAACTGTCCTGGAACTTACTTTGTAGATCAGGCTGGCCTTGAACTAACAGAGATCCACCTGCCTCTATGTCCCAAGTGCTGGGATTAAAGGCATGCGCCACCACACCTGGCTCTATTAAATATTTTTAAGAACCCAAACTCTAGCCTGGTATGGATGATACATGCATAAGATCCCAGCATTTGGGAAGCTGAGGCAGGAGCGCTAAAACCCTGAGACCAGTCTGGGCTATGGAGGAAGGCCTTGTCTCTAGAAAACAAATACAAACAACCAAAACCTAAAAATGCAATTCTGCTCTCTTTGTTGTTTTTTATTATCAGTTGCCTGTGTGTGTGTGTGTCTGTGTGACCTATGTGCATGAGTACAGATGCACGAGTTCTTTTTTTTTTTATTTATCTTTGTATGTGTATGAATGTACTGTCTGCATGCAGGTCTGTGCACCCGTGGCGAGTTCTTTTATCGAACAATATCAGGGTTCAGTGGTAGACATCTGGAATTGCAGATTCTGAGGATGAGGCATAAGGATTTGTTGAATTTAGGAGACCAGCACAGGCACCATAACAAGAACCTATCATAGTGGGAAAAATCAACAGTTCCACCAAAATATCACATATCTACCCAGAACACCCATTCATTCCATTCCCCCTTTCTTTACCAGCCGACTGTTTTCATCATGATGAAACAAAATATTCTATAGGCTTTCTCATTACTTGTAATACTTAGCTTTTGTATACTGTCTAATAATACAATTAACATATAAAAATATGTTCTGGGGCCAGGTATGGTAGTGCATGCCTTTAATCCCAGCACTCAGGAGGCAGAGGCAGGCAGATCTCTGTGAGTTCAAGGCCATCTTGATCTACATAGCGAGCTCCAGGCCAGCTGGGACTAAAGGGACGCCCTGTCTCAAAAAGACCAAAAAAAAAAGTTCTGGGGCTGGAGAGATGGCTTACCAGTTAAGAGGGCTGACTGCTCTTGCAGAGAACCAGGTTCAAGTCCCAGCACCCACATCGTCGCTAAAAATCATCAGTAACTCCAGTTCCAGGGTATTCGACAAACTCTTCTGACCTCTTCAGGCACTGCACAACACTAATGCATTTACACACATGCAGGCAATACACTCATACGCATAAGATGACAATTAAAATATTTTAAAAGAAATACAAAATATTGTTTTAAATTTAAATGAAAAGTCCTCATCTTTTCCCATACATGTGTCTTCTGGCCACATCCACCCACGCGGGTCTACCATTACTCTCCAAACTCTTCACAGTGTTCCATGGTACAGATTTTCCTGGTTTATTTATCCTGTCAGGATTGTAAATTGGATATGTTGCTATGGGAAATAGAGCCTGGATTTGGGGTAAGGACACTGGGTTGAAGAACTGGCTGACAGGAAGCCAGCCAAGGCCACACTTCCCACAGCTCCTCCACTGATCTCCCATCTGTCCTTGGGTGTCTGTGTCACTGTCAGAGGAGGCAGACAATGAGTGAAAACATCTGGCTGGCTGGGCAGTCTCCTGTGTTCTCCCTTGTCTCATTCTCCTCCCAGAACTCTCTTCATGGAGAATACAGACAGAAGGGGGACATTGAAGGACAATATTTGTCACAAGCTATGCCAGGCTTCTGTTTCCCCATCTCCTCATGTATGTAGACCCAAGCCAGGGCAAAGCTGAATGCTCCAGGCACCCCTGAAATGCTACCCTTAATGCATAAGCAGATAGAAAAGAGAACTCTTTCTTCTCCCTCCTCGTGGAATCTCCTCCAAGACTGGCCACAGGGCCAGAGTGGGGAAAGAACATGAGTCACAAGGAAGGGGAGCCAATGCTAGGGGCTCAAGAGATGGCTTGGTAGTTAAGACCACTGATTGCTCTTGCAGAGAACCTGAGTTGGGTTTCCAGCACACCCACGTGGCAGCTAACAACCGTCCATAACTGCAGCTCCAGGGGATCGACACTCTCTTCTGGTTGCCATGAGCATTGCACGCATGTAGTATACTTATATACAGGCGAAACACTCACACATAAAAATAAATAAAACATCACAAACTTTTTTTTTTCAGAAGGAGAAGCTTAGGCCACCACAACCAGCTTTCAAAAAACAAAAAAACAAAAAACATATACATCTAAAAATGACAAAAATCGGGGCTGGGGCTCTAGAATAGCAACTCTGGGGGTTGTCTTCCCTACCGGGACCCACAGTGGGAAAACAGGCAGGTCACAGGCAAAAGCCAGCAGAGAAGAGGCATGACAGTACTTGGTAGCTTTCAGGACCAAGCTCAGGGTTGGCACTGGGAGCTGAGCGAGTCCTGCATCCTGCCCTAGAAAGCTCACATGGTGCAGCCCCAGGCTAGGCCATTATGCCACTAGGGCTGCCAGAGTAGCACCAAGAACAAAAATCTAAGAGTCAGAGCTCTGCCAAGCAGCTAGGCCTGGCACAGGGGCCAGGTCTGTGAGAGAATGGGGACGAGCACCTTGCAGTGGTCATGAAAGCCTGCAAACAGGTTGGACCCGTGAATTGTATCTCTCTGTCCTTCCCACCTAACCCAGCCAGACCTCAGGTGAGGCAGTCCTCGCTGCTGGTGACTTCCAAGACAGTAACAAACACCATGTTTAAGAATGAGCAGGGTTGGGCTGGAGAGATGGCCTAGCAGTTAGGAGCACCGACTGCTCTTGCAGAGGACCCGGGTTCGATCCCCAGCACCCACATGGCGGCTGAGAGCCATCTGTAGCTCCGATTCCAGGAGAACTCCAGTTTCAGGGGAATCCAAGACCCTCTTCTGACCTCCGCGGCATTGGTGCACAGACCTACACACAGACAGTACATTCATACACATACAAAAATAAATAAAATTATAAAAAAAAAAGAAAGAAAAAAGAATGATCGGGGTAGCCGGGCGTGGTGGCACATGCCTTTAATCCTACTACTTGGGAGGCAGAGGCAGACACACCTGAGTATCTCTGTGAGTTCAAGGCCAGCCTGGTCTACAGAGCAAGTTCCAGGACAATTTCCCTGGGGCTACAGGGAGACCCTGTCTCGAGAAGACCAAAAAAAAAAAAAAAAGAATGAGCGGGGCTACGGTGAAGTCACAGGGTGTGCCTTTGAAGTTGTCCCTTCCTTTCGTTCTCTCTCAGCCTCCTCTCTGCCACTTTGCTCCAACACATATTCCCTGCCATGACTTCCTGCCTCACCCCAGCCCAGGAGCAACAGAGCCAAATGACCATGGGACTGAAACTGTTGAGCCAAAATAAATCCCTCTCCCTTTAAGTTTGAGTATCTTTACTTGAGTATCTTTTCGGGGGGAGGGTGTCTTTTTGAGACAGGTCTCCCGGTAGCCCAAGCTGGCGTGGAACCCACTATGTAGACCAGACTGGCCTTGAACTCACAAAGATCTGCCTGTCTCTGCCTCTGAGTGCTGAGGTTAAAGGCATGTATGTGCCACCAATGCCTGGCTTCGAGTATCTTATTACAGTGAAAATGACTGGCCCAGGCAGGGGATGTTCCTCAGTGATAAAGTGCTCAACTAGCACGTGCCAAGGCCTTGGATTTGATCTCCCAACACCACAAAAAAGAAAGGGGAGGGGAGGGAGGAGCTGGGGAGATGGCTCACTGGGCAAGAGTATTTGCTGTGGAAACAAGAAGAACTGAGTTCAAATCCCCAGCTTGGCCACATATGCGGATAGCCCCAGCCTTAGAGATCAGAGACTGGCAGATCCTGGGAGTGCGATGGTCAGCCAGCCTAGCTGTAATAACAAACTTCAGAATCAGCGAGAGACCTGGGCTCAGAAAACAAGGTGGAGAGCAGTAGAAGACACACAATTTACTCGAATCTGCATGTACGCACACACACACACACAAAAAAAAAAAAGGAAAAGAAAGAAAGCAGGGTATGGTGGCACACGCCTTTAATCCCAGCACTCGGAAGGCAGAGGCAGCAGATCCCTCACTATATAGACCAGGCTGGCCTAGAACTCACAGACATCTGCTTGCCTCTGCCTCCCAAGTGCTGGGATTAAAGGCGTGTGCCACCACACCCAGCTACTTTTTCTTATCTTTAATAATTTTTTTAAATTTTTTTTTATTTTGTATGGGTATGAATGTACTGTCTGCATGTAGGTTTGTGCACCTGTGTCGTGAAATGCCGCGGAGGTCAGAAGAGGGTGTTGTATTCCCCTGGAACTGGAGTTAAAGACAGCTCTCAGCCGCCATGTGGGTGCTGGGGATCGAACCCGGGTCCTCTGCAAGAGCAGTTGGCACTCCCAACCGCTAGGCCATCTCTCCAGCCCCAAATAATTTTTTTTTATTTTATGTATAAAGAGTGTTTTTCCTACATGTGTGTATATAAGTGCACTTATGCATACAATGCCCATAGAAGTCAAAAGAGGGTGTCGAATCCCCTGGAACTGGAGTTATAGCTGATTGTTAGCCACCATGTGGGTACTGGGAACTGAACCTAGATCTTCTTCAAGAGGAGCAAATGCTTGTAACGGTTGAGCCATCTCTCCGGTCCCCTAGACGTGTTTTGTTTTGATTCATCCAGCATTTCTTGAGGGGTCCTCTAATCTCCTCCATTAATTTTGGATGAGGCTGGCCCCATCTTTGGCTATGGGAATGAGGTAAGTAACTTGAGCTGAACAAATCACACAACTCTACTTCTGAACTGAAGGATCTTACAAGCTAGACCATTCCAAGTCACTAGAAGAGGAAATAGGCCCGGGAAGGAAGTAGAGGCGAGGGCAGTGGCTGGGGAAACTATTGGCAAGAGCAGAGCCTGCTTCTGGGAGGGTTTGCAGCTGGAGTGGGTAGGATTTCATCCTCTGGAAACTGAGGAAGTGTGTTTTCTACATGAGGGGCAGAGACATGCACAGAGTCACAGGAACATGTACGACATTTGGAAGCTGGCATGGGCCCAGCATGGCAGGAGCAAAGGGCTTATGTGGGGGTGGGAGACAAGATAGCTGGCACCATGGCATAGAGCCAAGCCTTTGAGCTCCAGATACTCCTCGTGAAGGAGCGAGTGGGCCTCAGGAGGCAGTCCAGACTATTTCCTATGGGGGTAGTGGGTAACCTGAGAGGGCCTGGGCATTATGAGCCAATCTGTCAGGAATGGATTAAAGGAAAGAGGCTGGACCTGGACACAAATGGCACAGCCAACCGAGGAAACACTTAAGGGCATGCATGGGCAATGGGACAGAAATAGGGCATGACTGCTGGCCAGGGCACTGGAAGAAACCATCATGAGGCCTTGGGGGAAAAGAACAAGGCAGAGAAGGCTGACCTGTATGTAAGAGACACTGGGTTCAATCTCCGGGGCAGAAAAAAAAAAAAAGAAGAAAAAGAACAAATAAGGCAGTTTTCAAAGGCCCAGTAACAGCATCTGGAGTAGTGGTTTGAGAAGGTCCCAGTTAAAACTGAGTTTAAGTCAACATGGAGGCACACGCTTGTAGTCCCAGCATTGGGAGAGGGAGGCAAGAGGAACAGGAGGCTGCAGAAGCCAGAAAGGCTGCCCCGAGCCTGGATGGCAGTGGGCGGGAGCTAGAGAGGGGGCTCCGTAGTCAAGAGCACTTACTGCTCTTCTAGAGGACCCAGGTTTGGTTCCCAGCACCCTCATGGTGGCTCATAACCCTCTGTAACTCCAGTTCCAGGGATCTGAAGTTCTCTTCTGGCCTCTGTAGGCATCGGCATCAGACAAACACATGGAGCACAGATAACATGAGGCAAAAATCCATAAACATACAATAAAATATTTTTTTAAAAAGTTGAGAGGGCCAGGTGTGGTGGCTCACGCCTGTAATTCCAGCACTCTGGAGGCAGAGGCAGGGGGAAGTCTGTGAGTTCAAGGCCAGCCTGGTCTACATAGTGAGTTCCAGGACAGCTGGGGCTACAGGGAGACCTTGTCTCAAAAAGATTAAAAAAAAAAATTGGTAGGAGAGCGCTGGAGAGAAGGCTCAGCGATTAAGAGCACTGACTGCTCTTGCAGATGACCTGGGTTAGGTTCCAAGGACCCACAAACAACTGTCCTAACTCCGGGGGTTCCAGGGGGTCTGATGCTCTCTTCTGACCTCCATAGGCATTGCAGGACATGGATGCACTTACATACAGGCAGGCAATACACTCATACACATAAAATAAAAACTTTTTTTTTTTTGGTCTTTTCAAGACAGGGTCTCCCTGTAGCCCCAGCTGTCCTGGAACTCACTCTGTAGACCAGGCTGGCCTTGAACTCACAAAGATCCGCCTGCCTCTGCCTCCCAAGTGCTAGGATCAAAGGTGTGCACTACCACGCCCGGCATAAGAACATTTTTTTAAAGCCTAGGTGGTTCAGGGCATGGTGGTACATGCCTTTAGCCCCAGTACTCAGGAGGCAGAGGCAAGTGGATCTCTGTGAGATAGAGGCCAGCTGGGGCTACAGGGAGACCCTATCTCAAAACAAACAGAAAACAAAACAAAACAACAATAGAGCCTGGTGGAGACCTAACTTTCCAGTACTGCCAGGTCAATCATAAGGTCATAGTACCACCCCTAGCAAGGCTTAAGTCATGCTAAAGAGAGAGACAGAATAACTAGTAAGTTAATGAGCTGCTGAGTTTTTCAGTCCTCCATCCCTGCCCCTGAGGCTGTCATCAGGCCAGGCTGGTCCCCAATGTGTACCCTTCTGCAAGTCTGACCACTTTTCTGTTCAGAGAACTGTAACCTCTCCTTTCTTTTATCTCTTTTCTAAGCATGCTTTCTTGAATACTTTGAGCTGACCCAACATTTTAGTTTTCTTGCTTTTTCTTTACAACTCCCTTCCCTGACATGTGGCTGCAAGCCCACCACATATCTGACCTGAAGCCCACTGCAGACCTGGCTTTCTTCTCCCCTCCTCTACTCTCCTCCTCAGTGCAGCAGCTGAGAGTTACAGCCTCCCTAATCCTGGAGGTTTTCTTTCAAACTTAATAAAATTGCCATGCCTTTAATCCTAGCACTCAGGAGGCAGAGGCAGGCAGATCTTTGTGAGTTCAAGGCCAGCCTGGTCTACATAGTGAGTTCCAGGACAGCTGGAGCTACAGGGAGACCCTATCTCAAAAAGATAAAAATAAAATAAAATAAAATAAAATAAAATAAAATAAAATAAAATTGTTCTTAAGTTCTGTTTAAATCCATTCTTTATTTTATTTTATTTTTTTATTTT
Source organism: Rhizomys pruinosus (assembly GCA_009823505.1). Classification (NCBI taxonomy): domain Eukaryota; kingdom Metazoa; phylum Chordata; class Mammalia; order Rodentia; family Spalacidae; genus Rhizomys; species Rhizomys pruinosus. The sequence goes on from VZQC01009903.1 coordinate 1,175,662, forward strand.
ACGTGTATGAATGGTTTGCCTGTATGTATGCACATACATCCAATGCCCACCGAGACCAGAAGAGGGCTTTAGATCTCCTGGAACTGTAGTTAACAGCAGTTGCTAGCCTCCAGGTGGATGCTGGGAACTGAACCCAGGTCTTCTGGAAGAGCAGCCAGTGCTCCAGTCATCTCTCCAGCCTTTAAGTCTATTCTCAAATTATTTTATTAGTGAGAAAAGAAGCCTATGCAATGACCTCATTTTCCCTTATATCATCTGATGACCACAAAAGGATACTCAAAATTCCAGTGACAAGTAATTCAAGGTTATCTTTGGCTGCATAGTGAGTTTGAGGCTAGCCTGAACTACATGGAACCCTGTATCAAAAAAAAAAAAAAAAAGAGAGAGAAGAAAAAAGAAGAAAGAAAGGAAGGAAGGAAGGAAGGAAGGAAGAGGAGAGAGAGAGAGAGAAATAAAGAAAGACGAAAGAAAGAAAGAAAGAAAGAAAGAAAGAAAGAAAGAAAGAAAGAAAGAAAGAAAGAAAGAAAGAAAGATGAGTTTAAGCTAGACTCAGTGGCACATACCTGTAATCCCAGCTACTCAGGAGGCTGAGGCAGGAAGATCACTTGAACACAGGAGTTCAAGACCAGCCTGAGAGACATAGCAAAACTCATTTCTTTAGAGAATAAAAATGTGAAAATAAAATGTAAGCTGACTTTCAATCCTGGCTCTGGCACTAAGAGCCTGTGTAATTTTTTTTTTTTTGAGCCTGTGTAATCTTGGACAAGTTTACTTTTCTTGATACTTCAGTTTTCTTCTTTATGAAAAGTAGATCATAGTACCAAACTCAGAGGTTATTGGAAGATAGGAAATGGTTGCTGTAAAGTACTTTTCAGGGTGCCAGGAAAAGAATAAATACCTAATGTAGATAACAGGTACAAAGTTTCCTTTTGAGATGAGGCAAATGTTTTAAAATTAGATTACAGTAATGGTTACACAGTTCTAAATAGCCACCACTGAACTGAGCACTTTACATGAGGGGTTTTCTTGAATATAATTATATCTCAATACAGCTGTTAAAAATCATCAGTATCGGGCTGGAGAGATTGCCTAGCGGTTAAGAGCGCCGACCGCTCTTGCAGAGGACCCGGGTTCGATCCCCAGCACCCACATGGCGGCTGAGAACCGTCTGAAACTCCAATTCCAGGAGAACTCCAGTTCCAGGGGAATCTGATACCCTCTTCTGACCTCCGCGGCATTGCACGACACGGGTGCACAGACTTGCATGCAGGCAGTACATTCAAACACATACAGAAATAAATAAAAATTAATAATAAAAAAAAACTATTAAAAAAAAAATCATCAGTATCTGGCCAGGTGTAGTGGCCCATGCTTTTAATCCCAGCACTTGGGAGGCAGAGGCAGCTGATCTCTGTGAGTTTAAGGCCAGCCTGGACTACATAGCAAGTTCCAGGCTGACTGGTGCTACAGGGAGACCCTGTCTCAAAAAAAAAAAAAAAAATCAGTATCTGGTGATAACCATTATTATCTGTTTCCTAAGGGGGTGCTCTGAAGGTGATCTCCAAACCATTCTGAGGATTGGTGTTTTTTTGGTCTTTTTGAAATAGGGTCTCCTTTTTGCTGGCCTGAAACTCACTCTGTAGACCATTCTGGCCTTGAACTCACAGAGATTCTCCTGCCCCTGCCTTCCAAATGCTGGGATTAAAGGCACACGCCATCATACCTGGCCTCTGAGGATTATCTTTTTTTTTTTTTTGGTCTTTTCGAGACAGGATCTCCCTGTAGTCCCAGCTGTCCTGGAACTCACTCTGTAGATCAGGCTGGCCTTGAACCTACAAAGATCCGCCTGCTTCTGCCTCCCAAGTGCTAGGATTAAAGGCATGCACCACCACGCCCGGCTGAGGATTATCTTTGAACAGGTCCTGTTTGCCAGGCATGGTGGAGCACACTTTTGATCCCAGCACTCCAGAGGCAGAGGCAGGTGGATATCGTGAGTTTGAGGCCAACCTTGCCTACATAGAAAATTCCTGGCCAGCTAGAGCTATAGGGAGACCCTGTCTTTAAAAAAAAAAAATTCTACTTGACTGAAACAAGAAAAGTTATTTTTCACATACAGTGTAGGCCTAAATTTGTGTCTTTAAGACTTCTCTATATTCACTGCTTTAAAAAAATGAGGGGCACCACTACGAAGTCTCTACTCCCAAGAAGAATAAGCATAAGAGAAAGAAGGTGAAGCTAGCGGTCCTGAAATGCTATAAGGTGGATGAAAATGGCAAAATTAGTCACCTTCGCCGAGAGTGCCCATCTGATGAATGTGCTGCTAGAGTTTTTCTGATCAGACATTTTGACAGACATTACTGTGGCAAGTGCTGTCTGACTTACTGCTTCAACAAACCAGAAGACAAATAATTGTGTATGAGTTGATAAAAGACAGGAACTGAAAAAAAAATTAGGGGCTAGAGAGATGGCTCAGCATTTAAAGAATACTGGCTGTTCAGAGTTCAAAACAACATCTCCAGAGAAAGCAGACTGTTTTGCTTCTCGTCCACCTGTGCCCCTTTTCTAAGCCTAGGGAACAATCTGCGGGAGAGGGGGCGTGGTAGAATGTAAGGGCTGCGATTGGGGTGAACGGTGAAACTACAGCAATATAGACTGGACACTTATTTGATCAACATGATTGTACATACAAGCCCCTCCAGCTGGATGGTGGGAGCCTTGGGCTGTGTGGGTTTGGGCATAGCTGCTTGCAAATTAGTTTTACATGAAGGATGCTTGTACGCATAACTTATTACTTATTGTTAAAAAAAAATGAAATAAGGGCTGGAGAGATGGCCTAGTGGTTAAGAGCACCAACTGCTCTTGCAGAGGACCCGGGTTCGATCCCCAGCACCCACATGGCAGCTGAGAGCTGTCTTTAACTCCAGTTCCAGGGGAATCCAATGGCCTCTTCTGACCTCCATGGCATTGCACAAAACGTGTGCACAAACCTACATGCAGACAGTACATCCATACACATACAAAATAAATAAAATTTAAAAAAATATATATATATATAATGAAATAAAAAATAAAATAAATCTTTTTAGAAGATGAAAAAAAGAAAAGAATACTGGCTGCTCTTGCAGAGGACCTGGGTTCTATTCCCAGCACCCACATGACGGCTAACAACCATCTCTAGCTCCAGTTCCAGGAGAATCCAACACCTTCTTCCAGCCTACTTGGGCAGTGCATGACATGGGTATACCTACCTACATGCAGGCAACACACACATACACATAAAATAAATAAAATGTTGAAAAATGTTGTGTATGTGTGTGTGTTCGCACATGTGTGTGTTTGTGGGTACACTCCAGAAGTGTACATGTGAAAGTCAGAGGACAACTTTGAGTTGGTTCTCTCCCTCCGCCCTTACATTGGTTCTAGGGCTTGAACTCAGTTCACAGAGCTTTTACCCAGTGCTCCATCTTGCCAAACATACCCATTGCTTTTTCATCTCAGATTCTGAACCTTAGCTATCACATCCGCAGCTAAAAGAGATTAACAGAGATCTGCCTGCCTCTGCCTCCCGAATGTGTGCCACGACATTGGTCATAATTTTTTTTATGTGTATGAGTGTACTGTCTGCATGTAGGTTGGTGCACTCCTCGAGGAGGTCGGATGAGCGCATCGGATTCCCCTGGAACTGGAGTTAAAGATGGTTCTTAGCCACCATGTGGGTGCTGGGAATTGAACCTGCGTCCTCTGCAAGAGAAGTCACCGCTCTTAAGTGCTGAGCCATCTCTCCAGCCCCATAATTTTTTTAATGAAGTTTCATTATGACATTTCCAGACATGTATATCATGTGCTTTTGCTCACAGTCAAACCCAAACAGCATTATCCTCTATTCTCTCACTGTGAGGGCTGGAGTTACAGGTGGTTGCTTGTGAGCCATCTGACCTGGGTGCTAGGAACTGAACTGGGTCATCTGGAAGAACAACAAAAACTCTTAACTGCTGAGCCATTTCTCCAGCTCCAGCACAATACTTCTTACTTACATCTCACTGTCCAGAACTTAATTACATGGCCACATGTGTTTGCAAAGGGAACTGATTAATGTGGTCTGTGGCTCTGGTTCAGCTACAAGTTGGAGCTTATTAAAGGGGGAAATGGTTATTGGGAGACAAACAGCAGTCCCTATGATAAGTGCCACTTTTCTAACAAGGGGAGGCAGAATATAACATAAACACAGAAATAAATAAATAAATTACACAAAATATCTCCAAAGGAAACAAGCAACAATAATGCTATACTTTGAATTTTGAACCATGTCCTTGTATGACTTAAGTAAATGTAACTGGAATTTTTAATTATTTATTTTAATTAATTAATTTATTTATTTATTTTGGTCTTTTCAAGACCATGCCCAGCTTATTTATTTATTTATTTATTTTTATTAATTTTATTTATTTCCGTATGTGTATGAATGTACTGTCTGCATGCAAGTTTGTGCACCCGTGTCGTGCAATGCCGCGGAGGTCAGAAGAGGGTCTCGGATTCCCCTGGAACTGGAGTTCTCCTGAAATTGGAGTTTCAGACGGTTCTCAGCCACCATGTGGGTGCTGGGGATCGAACCCGGGTCCTCTGTAAGAGCGGTCGGCGCTCTTAACCGCTAGGCCATCTCTCCAGCCCCGCTTATTTATTTTTTATGTGTATGAATGTACTGTCTGCATGTAGTTTTGTGCACCCATGTCATGCAATGCTGCGGAGGTCAGAAGAGGGTGCTGGATTCCCCTGGAACTGGAGTTAAAGGCGGTTCTCAGATGCCATGTGGGTGCTGGGGATCGAACCTGGGTCCTTCTGCAAGAGCAGTCGGCACTCTTAACTGCTAGGCCATCTCTCCAGCCCCGTAACTAGAATTTAAAAAACACATACTAGCTGGGCATAGTTGTATGTGCCTTTAAACCTCAGGACTCAGTGGGCAGAGATAGGCAGATCTCTGTGAAATGGAGTTCGGCCTAGTCTATATAGCAAGCTCCAGGCCAGCTGGGGCTACAGAGAGAAACCATCTCCAAAAGAAAAAACGAAATAAGAAAAGACCCACATACTACTAAAGCATGCTAACTGACAGTGTATTTCCTAATGTACAACACCATATGATAGCCCTCGCATCCAGATAAGCACTATGCCTCTGGAGACTGAGGATGCATCGCCATCACACATCAAATCTCGCCCCCAGCTTCACTGCCTGCATTCTTGATAGGGGGTGCTGGCCCATATACTTTGGCCTGTTTTCATCCTCACCGTCCTCAGGAAGCGGCCTCCTGTGGTCATTCTTGCTTGTGATCAGCCTGTCACCAGAGATTTGCCAGTCCTTTGTCTTCCCATCTCTTCTCTGGGTCCGGTTCAAAGGGCAGACAGGACAGGCCTAGTGAGATCCAACACCCACAGCCGAGGCTGCTGATACTCCGGCTGCCAACCCGAGTTGTATCTATGAAAACAATCCCATGCTTCTCTGTCCTTGGCCTTCTCTCTTCCTGCTCTGCCCACATTGTATCAGCATACCAGTTCCTGTACTAGGCCCACCCTCATCCAATATGACTTCAGCTTAACTTGATTATATTTGCAATGCTTTTTTTCCAAGGAAAGTCAAATTTACATGTTACTGATTGTTAGGAATTGATTTGTAAACACACTATTCAATCCAGTACACAGTGGAAGTCTTCCACTTCTAGGCTGCATCCCTCTGAACCTGCCACCTGACTGCTTTCCCCTTTTATTAATGGGGAAACACTTCACACTACTGCTGGTGTTAGCTCAAAGCCACCTGGCCACTTTTAATTTTTTTTTTATTTTATTTATTTCTGTATGTGTATGAATGTACTGTCTGCATGCAGGTCTGTGCACCCATGTCATGCAATGCCGCGGAGGTCAGAAGAGGGTCTCAGATTCCCCTGGAACTGGAGTTCTCCTGGAATTGGAGTTTCAGACGGTTCTTGGCCGCCATGTGGGTGCTGGGAATCAAACCTGGGTCCTCTGTAAGAGCAGTCGGCGCTCTTAACCGCTAGGCCATCTCTCCAGCCCCACCTGGCCATTTTAACCTTCAGGTTCTAGATCCAGGAGCTCATGTACCCTGTATACCCAGTGGCTGTTTATTTTCCCTGCTCCAAGACCACCTTCAAGACATAGGGACTTAGCCTTCTGCAGTTTCTTCAGGGCTCTACTGAGGTGTTAAAAACCTCCCTCACGCCTTTAATCCTAGCACTTGGGAGGCAGAGGCAGGCGGATCTTTGTGAGTTCAAGGCCAGCCTGGTCTACAGAGTGAGTTCCAGGACAGCTGGGGCTACAGGGAGACCCTGTCTCAAAAAGACAAAAAAAATAATAATAATAAACAAATATTGAGATACATTTCACATAACATAAAAGCCACCACTATAAAGCATATACTTCAATGTTTTCTGAGGTTTTGCTTGTTTCAGGTCTGGAAGTGAAACCCAAGGTCTCATGCAAGCTAGGCAACTACTTTCCCAACCAAGCTATATTCTTGGGCCCCAGGCCCTTTGGCATTTTTTGAGACAGGGTCTCACTTAGCCTAGGTTAACCTCAAACTTGCTATGTAGCCAAGGAGGACCTTGAACTCCTGATCTTCCTTCCTCCACCTCCCAAGTTCAAGCATTATAGGTACACACCATGATGCACAGCTTTCCACTGGTTTTTGTTTATTATATTATACAAATATTGCCAGGCATAGTGGTGGCGCATGCCTTTAATCCCAGCACTTGGGAGGCAGAGGCAGGTGGATCTCTGTGAGTTCAAGGCCAGGCTGATCTATATAGTGAGTTCCAGGACAACTGGAACGGTCTCAAAAAGACTATTTTTTCACTAATTACATTTTTTTTAATTTTATTTATTAAGGTATGTGTATGAGTGTACTGTCTGCATGCAAGTTTGTGCACCCGTGTCGTGCAATGCCGCGGAGGTCAGAAGAGGGTGTCGGATTCCCCTGGAACTGGAGTTCTCCTGGAATTGGAGTTTCAGACGGTTCTCGGCCGCCATGTGGGTGCTGGGGATCGAACCCGGGTCCTCTGCAAGAGCAGTCGGTGCTCTCAACCACTAGGCCATCTCTCCAGCCCCACTAATTACATTTTAATAATATAATTAGTCCTCATTTACTTCTCCTTCTATGGCCTGATAGTCAATCACTAGTCTACTTTCGGTCTCTATGGAGTTGTCTACGGGGACATTTCTTTTTTAATTTTTTTTTTTAATTTTATGTGTGAGTGTATTCCCTGCATGTATATAAGTTCACCCAGGTCATGCAATGCCTATGGAGGCCAGAAGAGTGTTGGATCTTCTGGAAGTGGAGTTATGAATGGTTGTTAACCACCATGTAGGTGCTGGGAACCAAACCCCAGTCCTCTGCAAGAGCAGTCAGTGCTCTTAACTGCTGAGTCAACTTTCCAGTCTTTAATTGGGACATTTCTTATAAATGGACTCTTATGTTGCCTTTTTTTCTTTTTGAAACAGGGTCTCACTATGTGTAGCCCTAACTAGCCTATAACTCCTTATGGTGAGTAGGCTAGATCACTGGAACTTTCAGTGATTCTCTTGCCTCTGCCTCTGAAGTGCCAGGATCACAGTGTATGCCCCCATCCCCAGCTGCCCAGCTTCTTTTATTCAACATACTTTTCAAGGTTCATCTGTGTTATCTTTTTTTAAATTTTTATTTATTTTTTTATGTGTATGAATGTACTGTCTGCATGTAGGTTTGTGCACCCGTGTCATGCAATGCCCCGGAGGTCAGAAGAGGGTCTCGGAATCCCCTGGAACTGGAGTTAAAGATGGTTCTTAGCCGCCATGTGGGTGCTGGGGATCGAACCCAGGTCCTCTGCAAGAACAGTCGGCGCTCTTAACCACTAGGCCATCTCTCCAGCCCCCCATCTGTGTTACTAACACGGCATTCCTTTTGTGGTGGCAATTGCTGCTCACAATATTGACATATGCAGGACATGGTGGCATACACCTTTGATCCCACCACAGGAGGCAGAGACAGGTGGATCTCTGTGAGTTCAAGGCCAGCCTTGTCTAAAGAGACCCTGTCTCAAATATGTATATATATATATATAATATATATATATATATGTTATATATATATAACATATATATATATTATATATATATAACATATATATATATATACATATATATATGTTTTTTTTTTGAGATAGGTTCTCCCTGTAGCCAGTTGGCCTGGAACCCTGGAACTCACTCTGTTGACCAGGCTGGCCTTGAACTCATAGAGATGGGCCTGCCTCTGTCTCCCGAGCGCTAGGATCAAAGGCGTACTCCACCATGCCTGGCTTAAAGACAGTTCTTAGCCGCCATGTGGGTGCTGGGAATTGAACCCGGGTCCTCTGCAAGAGCAGTCAGTGCTCTTAACTGCTGAGCCATCTCTCCAGCCCTGACATATAAGTTTTTGTATAAACAAACATTTTCAATTATTTCAAGTACTCACCTAAAAGTGTGTGCCTCCACCATATTGTTAACATTAATATTTACTGTAGGTTATCACATACTCCTCTATTTGTCCTTTTATCCATATGTTAAACCATCTTACATTTTACTGCACAAATCAGTACCTCAGCCTTAAACTCATTAGCATGTATACTAAGTAGAATTCAGTACTTGTTAGTAGTTTTAGCTCTTTCATGTAAAATTTACAGTGAATTCTGAAATGTAACATTTGATGAGTTTGAACAAAAGCCTAGCTACACATGTCAAATCCAAATATAGATGTGGAGATACAGAGCATTATTCCCTCCTACCAGGCCCTGCCCCACCCTCTCCAAAGATAGTCATGTACCTCATCTGCTTCCTGTTGTAAATTATTTTGCCTATTCCAGAACTTCATTTAATATGGCATGTGCTATTTTCTCTGGTTTCTTTCACTTAAGATACTGCTTGGGGACCTCATTCTGCAACCGTCATGATATGAATGTACTTTAGGTAGTTTATCCATTCACCTATTGAGGATCATTTGGGCTATTTCCAATTTGGGAATATGATCAACAAGGCTCCTATGATTGACCTTGAAGTGACCCACTTGTTTGTTTCTATTGGGTAAATATTTAGGAATGGAATTGGACACATCTGTACATGTTTGATTGTACAAAAAACTACCAGGTCTTTTTCCAAAGTGGCTGTAGCCTTTTTTCATCCCTGCAATCATGTATTAGGCTTGTACATTGTGAGCTCCCAAATCCTAATGAATTAAGGCTGGGTGTGATTGTGCATGCCTTTAACCACTTGGGAGCACCTGGGAGGCAGAGGCAGGCAGATCTCTGTGAGTTTGAGGTCAGCCTGGTCTAAGTTCTAGGCTGGCCAGGACTACAAACTGAAACCTTGTCTCAAAAAAAGAAGAAAATTGAATTATTTCATGTTCCTTATCTTATTTTTTTATTTATTTTTGATACAAAATTCATGTATATGGGTTGGCCTCTTCTTCAAAAAGAAGAAATTGAATTTTTCATGTTCCTTATCTTATTTATTTATTTTTGACACAAAATTCATGTATATGAGTTGGCCTCTAACTTAGTCTGTAGCTGAGGCTGGCCTTGAACTCCTGATCCTTCTACCTCTACCTCTACCTCTATAGGCATATGCCACCATACCTGCCTCCCTATCTCACCTTAAAACTTTTTTTTTAGTCTCACCCAATTTTTTTTTTTTTTTTTTTTTTTTTTTTTTTTATTTTCTGTACCTTTATTGAGACAGGATTCCTACAACCCGGTAGCTCCAGCTCCCCTGGAACTCACTCTTACACTCTGTGAACCAGGCTGCCCTTGAACTCGAGAATCTGCCTGCACCCTCATGAGTTGTAGATCAAAGGCTTGGCGCACACCACAGCACGCCCGCGCTTAAAAAGAAGTTCTATTAGCCGAACCATTAATGTGTGTCTGAGAGAAAATCTATACTCTGGGTTCATAATGCAAAGAAGGCTAGTTAGCTAGTGGCTAGCTCGGATTGGCATCGGTACACCTTGTAACAATCCTCATGTCTCTAAACACTCTGCTGAGTTCCATCTCTTCGACCCGTAGAGGCAATTCTTTCTAGTAGTCATTTTTTTTTTATTTTCGTATGTATTCGGAATTGCTGCTGTCTGATACGGTCGGTGCACCATGGTTGGTGGCAATGCTGCGGAGGTCAGAGAGAGAAAGGTGTCGGATTCCTCTGGAACTGGAGCTAACGGATCGGTTTTTTCAGCAGGCCCATGTGTCTGGTGCTGGGATGTGAACCGCCTCTGCAAGTACATCGTGCGCTGAATGAAGCGAGCGGCGTTCAATCACTTGGCTGTACCATCCTTCTCCCACGGGCAGATTCTTTTATAATGGGACGCCCCTGTATCTCTCGGTTATTAGTGAGATTCTGACACTCTTTTAACATCCATTCTTACGAAGCTGGCCTACACCAAGACGTGAGGTCTTCGTACTTACCTTTCGAAGCCGCACACTGTCTACAGCATGTAAGATGTCTTTATTGCGACTCATGCATGTTTGTGTGTGAAGATGCTATCATGGGCTAAGCTTTTTAAAAAAACATCTCCTACTATAATATTATATTATTTACTTTTATTTAGTTATTTCTTTCTTGAAGACAGCGGATCTGACCTCCTGTAGCCCACCAGTTAGAAACTCCTGTAGCCAGCCAGGCTCTGGCCTCAATCTCACAGGACTTTGAGATGGCCTGCTGAAATAATTTAAAGTAATTGCTACCATACACTTCATTAAAAAAAGATTATTTAAAAAACGATATACCAGGTGCATTAGGTGGTGCGATGGGTGATCATGCCTTTTTCAACTTGGAGAGGCGAGAGCAAGTCGGTGATCTTAGAGTTCAATGCGCTTGAGTCTACTCAAAGATGAGTTATTGGACTAGCTGGGGCTTAGGGAGACCTTTCTCATTATGAATATATGATATATGATATTAACAATTGTATTTTCGGTTGTATGTATTTAGTTGACCTTTACAGACGTGGCAGGGTGATTGCAGCCACGTATCGCAGCGCCCACCTTCGGAGTCTGTCAGAGGAGCAGGTTAGTGATCCGCCTGGTAGACTAGTGAGTTACAGACGCCATGGGGACGTCAGGTGCAATCAAATCCCCCCTTGCTTCCTGCAAGAGCAAGGCCATGCTCCTAACCACTGAGCACGAATCTCTCCACCCCCATACATTCAATATCATTCAAGTTTTAAGTCTACATTCAACAGGTCTTCCACACACACTCCTCACACCCACCAAGTGACAAGGAACAGAAATCGCTATTGCTATAGATGATGTAAATGATTATGTGAATTTTTTTTTTTTTAAGTAGAAGTCTCTCCTTGGAGTTCAAGCTGAGCCTTAAATTTACTAGGTAGACCGGCAATTTTAAATTGTGATGATCCTCCACACTTCACTGTTCCCTAGGGCTGGGATTACAAATGTGATAGGTCACCACTCCGAGTTTTTGTCAAGTCAGTTTGAAGAAAACCACTGAATTTATAATAACTCACATTAGCTGGAAGCGACATTCACTATCTCGTGGAAAGTCCTCAAGGTTTAAAAATAAATAAAATCAACTAATAAATAAATAGAAAATTATAATACATTTTAACAACGGAAGGTATGAAAGATCTAGTGCAAGTTCAAAGTGGTTCAATATTCTCCTAGCCAGGTCCAGGATTTTGATTAAGAGAGAAGCTAGGGAGAGCTTGGCATATTAGTAGGGACCAAGCAATTGGTATGCCCAGCGATCAACAATGGCAGCTAACAACAGATCCATACTACTCCAGTTCCTAGGTGGATAGAATACACTACTCATCGGACTGTACTCTAGAGTCACCGCTAGGCAAAATTCAATATAACATGCATGGACAATAACATATTCAACATAAATATAAATATTTTTTGAGAACCGAGGTTCCCTGCTAGTCCCCAGCGTCCCTGGAACATCTCATTTTTTTAATTTTTTTAAAAAAAATTTATTTTATTCCTTATNGGTCAGAAGAGGGTGTCGGATTCCTCTGGAACTGGAGCTAAAGATGGTTTTCAGCCGCCATGTGGGTGCTGGGGATTGAACCCGGGTCCTCTGCAAGAGCAGTCGGCGCTCTTAACTGCTAGGCCATCTCTCCGGCAATTCTTTTTAATGGGAGCCCTGTATCTCTCGGTTTTGTGAAATTTGCTCTTTACATCTCATTCTTAGAAGCTGCCCACCAAGACCTTGGTCTTCTACTTACCTTTCGAAGCCCTGCACACTGTCCAGATTCTTTATTGGCTTCTGCATGTTTGTGTGTGAATGCTTCATGGCTAATTTTTTAAAAAAATCTTTACATATAAAATTTACTTTTTTTTTTTTTTTTTGAGACAGGGTCTGTCTCCCTGTAGCCCCAGCTAGAAACTCCGTAGACCAGGCTGGCCTCAATCTCACAGAAATTGGATGCCTGCTGAAATTAAAGTATTGCTACATTCACTCATTAAAAAAAAAAATTATTTAAAAAAAAATCCGGGCATGGTGGCATGGTGGTGCATGCCTTTAATCCTAGCACATGGGAGGCAGAGGCAAGCGGATCTCTATGAGTTCAAGGCCAGCCTGGTCTACAAAGTGAGTTCCAGGACAGCTGGAGCTACAGGGAGACCCTGTCTCAAAAAGATATATATATATATATAAATTTTTATTTTCGGTGTATGAGTATATTGCCTTCAGGTGGGCAGGTGCACCCGTATCATGCAGCGCCCACGGAGGTCAGAGGAGGGCGTAGGATCCCCTGGAACTGGAGTTACAGACCGCATGGGGACTGTGAATCAAATCCCCTTCTTCTGCAAGAGCAGCCAATGCTCTTAACCACTGAGACGTCTCTCCAACCCCCATACATTCATTCATTCGTTTTAAGTCTACATTCAACAGGTCTTCCACACACACCCACACCCCAGTAAAGGAACAGAATCCAGGGCTATTCTATTTAATGATTTTGATTTTTTTTTTTTAAGATAGAGTCTCATGGAGTTCAAGCTGGCCTTAAATTTACTAGGTAGCCCGGACAATTTTAAATTTGTGATCCTCCCACTTTCACCTCCCCAGGGCTGGGATTACAAATGTGGGTCACCACTCCGAGTTTGTTGCAAGTCAGTTTGAAGAAAACCACTGAATTTATAATAACTCAATACTGGAGCACTTTCCTATCTCGTGGAAAGTCCTAGGTTTAAAAATAAATAAATAAATAAATAAATAAATAAATAAATAAATAAATAAATACTGGGAAGTAGAAAGATCAGGAGTTCAAGGTCATTCTCAGCCAGGTCCAGGGTTTGATTAAGAACACTAGCTGCTCTTGCAAGGACCAGCATTTGGTTCCCAGCACTCACATGGCAGCTAACAACAGTCCTCTACTCCAGTTCCTGGGGATCTGATACCCTCATCGGACCTGCTCTGGCACCAGGCAATTATATACATGCAGGAAAAACATATACACATAAAATAAAAATTTTTTTGAGACAGGGTCTCCCTGTAGCCCCAGCTGTCCTGGAACTCACTATTTTTTTAATTTTTTAAAAAAAATTTATTTATTCTTTATGTGTATGAATGTACTGTCTGCATGCAGGTCTGTGCACCCGTGTCTTGCAATGCCGGTGAGGTCAGAAGTGGGCTTCGGATTCCATTGGAACTGGAGTTAGACACGGCTCTCAGCCATCATGTGGGTGCTGGGGATCAAACCCGGGTCCCCTGCAAGAGTAGTCGGCGCTCTTAACCACTAAGCCATCTCTCCAGCCCCGGAACTCACTATTTAGACCAGGCTAGCCTTGAACTCACTGAGATCTACACTTTCTGCCTCCCAAATGCTGGGATTAAAGGCATGCGTCACCACGCCAGGCTAAAAATAAATAAAATATTAATCCCTGTAAAAAAGTGTAATAGAAAACAAAATATTGGTCAATGATACTATCTCGAAGGATTAAGATGACCAGTGGATCCTTTTTCATCCAAACAGCTCACCATTTTCCTCTCTTGCTACCCCGCAAAACTGCTCCCTCTCCATTCGGGTGGAGAATTCCCGTAAAAATTGTTTTCAGCCGGGCGTGGTGGCGCAAGCCTTCATCCCAGCACTTGGGAGGCAGAGGCAGGCCGATCTCTGTGAGATAGAGGCCAGCCTGGTCCATATACTGCGTTCCAGGATAGCTGGCAGAGAAACCGTGTCTCAAAAAAAAAAAAAAATTGTTTCCCTAATTTACAGAGCTGGCAACCTCCTGTTCCCCAGTCCTGCCAAGCATCGCAACCCCTAAACTAGCACAATGACCTAACCAACTCTAGTCTGTGGCTGTTTCGTGCCATTTCCAATTCAGCCATCCCTGTCAGGCAGCGGGGTCCCACCCTCCTTTTCCATCCCTGACAACCTGTTTTCCTACTCGTCTAACAGATGACAGCCTCCCTAGTCCCTGCCACCCTACCCTGACGCCCGCACGCAAACTTCAAAAACGCACCCCCTGAGACAGAACCAGTTGTCAAGCCGAGGGGAGGGGTGTGTGGAGGTGTAAGTGGTGGCGCTTGTGTGTGGAAGAAACCAAAGGAGTCCCCAAGGGGTCCATCTTGTGCAATGGCCATCAGGCCAGGCTAAGGGACCCAGAATCGGCTCCGCTGTGACCCCATGAAGACAGCCGGCTGAGCGAAGGGGTCCGGCACCGCCGGGCTGCCCCCCGCCCCGCTCTGCGGACTCCCCGTTGCCCAGGGCACAGCACCCCGGCCCCGCGCGGTGGTAGCGGCCGCGCGACGTCACCCATTGTTTACAAATCAACCCGAGCCGGCAGCATTCCGCCTCCCGCGGCTGCAGGCGCGCGGCGCGACTGCCCGGTGGCCCCGGCTTCGCGGCTTCCGCGGCCCCGGCCCGGCTCCGGCTCCTGCCTCCGCCCCGCTCCCGCCCCTGCCGCGGCCCGAGTCCGCGGGCAGCCGAACCGCCAGCGACGCCCGCACAGCCGCGGGGGCCCGGGCGGGGGGCCATGCCGTGCCGGAGGGAGGAGGAGGAGGAGGAAGCCGGCGAGGAAGCGGAGGGGGAGGAGGACGACGACAGCTTCCTCCTGCTGGAGCAGTCGGTGACGCTGGGCGGCTCGGCCGACGTGGACCGGCTCATCTCCCAGATCGGCGAGACGCTGCAGCTGGACGCGGCGCAGCGCAGCCCGGCCTCCCCGCGTGCGGCCCCGGGACCGCCGCCGCCGCCGCCCCCGCGGGCCCTGGCGGCGCTGGAGGCGGACAAGGCCGGGACCTCGGCGGGGCCGCTGCTGCGGGCGGCCGCGTCTGCGGCGGAGGCTCCAGCGCCCCCGGGGGCCGTGCGGTGCGCCCTGGGGGACCGCGGCCGCGTGCGGGGCCGGGCGGCGCCCTACTGCGTGGCGGAGCTGGCCGCGGGCTCCGGCCCGCTGTCCCCTATGCCCCCGCAGCCCGGCCTGGACGGACCCCCTGGAGCGGGCAAGCCGGGCATCCCGCAGCCGCTGTCGGGCCCGTGCCGGCGAGGGTGGCTCCGGAGCGCGGCCGCGTCCCGCCGCCTGCAGCAGCGACGCGGATCTCAGCCTGAAACCCGCACCGGCGAGGACGACCCGCACCGGCTCCTGCAGCAGCTCGTGCTGTCAGGAAACCTCATCAAGGAGGCTGTGCGGAGGCTCCACTCTCGACAGCTGCAGCTACACGCGAAGCTTCCGCCGCACGCGTTCCTCGGGCCCCTGTCGGCCCCGGTGCATGAGCCCCCTTCGCCCCGAAGTCCCCGCGCGGCCTTTAGCGACCCTGGTGCTTCCGCTGGGAGGGCGCCGCTCAGAGCTGGGGACGACCTTCTCGTCCCCGGGAGCTAACAGCCAGGGTGGCCGCAGCACCAGCCTCTGGCTGCAGGTCAAGGGATTGGCGGAGGGCTGCAGCCCTGCCAGGCTGGTGGACAGCTCGAGCCTTTGGAAATGGGGAAAGCAAGCTAAGGAGGACAACCGAAAAGTCGCGAATGTTTTCTTGGAGAACGGAGGTCGAGGGCCCCAAACTGTTTGAAATCCAGGACTTGGGCCAATGTAAGGCAGGTTTTAGAGCGCGCTCTGCGAGCTGTCAGCAGGACTCCTTATTTGGCGTGCGGCAACCTGGCCGCGCAGTTTCGCGCAGACTCCTGGATGGCCGGCGACCACGTGGCCACACTGCATGCTCTCGGAATCGCCCAGCAATGGAACGAAGGACGATGATCCCAGTTACTTTCCGGACCTTTCTTTTTCAGGGCTGGCTCCTGATCCATTTTGGGGAAGGGGGTACGTGAGTAGACGATAATTTCAGGTAGCACTTCAAAATGCCACACTTGAACATTTATGGCAGTTAAAATAACGTCTCATATCATTTGTGGTGCTGGTTTTAATGTAGAACATGCGGTACCACAAAAGAACCCTATTGAAGTTGAATAGAAATAACATTTTTCTCAGTTCCCTCTTTGCAACTGGTTGCTGCTACCAGGGTGTGGGGGGAAAGGCTGTACCCCACGAGTGGGGATGAAAGGCGGCAGTGGTGGGTGTTCGGTAATGAAAGGGTTTAGTGAATCATGGACTGATTATCTCTAAAGTGAGTTTTTTAAAGCCGGCCTGCCCCTCCTTGGGTTCAAGGTCACTGTTTTCCAGAGTGTGTATTGTTGGGGGACTCCAGCACTTACAGTAACCGAGCTACCTTGGTGGGAGAAGAGCGAGCTGTTTTGCAAATGTGCTGGTGTCCCTTGAGGACACTCGCCACAGCCACCAAGAGTGGGGGGGCGGGGAGTGCTGGGCTGCTGAGCTCCCACCACCCCCTCTACCCAGGCTCCGAGCTTTCACCGAAACTACACTGAAACAGTGGCCCCGTGTCCTTCCTTTCTCCCTCACCCCTGCCCAGCTCAAGCGGGTAGCCTTGACGATCCTAGGAGCCTGGGCAGAGGACTAGGAGGAGCTGCATGACCGGCACTCCAGGGACAGCCTGGAACAGCAGCTTTATAATGGGCTCTCCGGGGCCATTTGTAATAACAGCTGCAATTCCCTTGATAGACGGAGTTGATTTCCTCCCTCTGACCCTCCCCCAGCTGTGCCAGCTCGCCTTTGTAAGTGAATAGAAACCGCGGAGAAAACGTGACCCTCCAAATGAAAAAGCTGCAAGCTTCTTGCCATTGTGACTGTGGCGCAGTGCTTGGAAGTGCTGTTCACTCAGAGCGACGGTTTTGTTTTAGTTTTATAGAATCAATGGCTTGTTCAGCATCCAGATGTGGCTATTGACATATCTACACTTCGCACCGGAGTGTCTGGAATTGTGGCTGTCCTGATTATAGGATTTTAACTTAACTGAAATAACTGTTTTGAATAAATGTGTTGAGTTTTTTGTTCGCTTTTATTTTATACTTGCCTCCAGCAGGAAAGATGTACAGAACACATTTCTCTGATCTCCATAAACATGAAAACACTTGAAATCCCTGTCAGCCTGGCTTGCGGATGGTAATTAGAGGCCTTTGTGTCTAGCAGCTCACTAGTTAGAAGAGGTCTGCGCAGCTGGGTGTGTGCCAGTACTGACATGAAATTAAATGAAAGTGAGGTCAGGGTTTGAACCAGACCTGTTCAGGAAACCTCAGAGTCTTGTAGATGGATGGGATGGGATGCCCGTGTGTTAGGGAGCTGCCTCTGACTGTCAGTAGAGGACATCGTGTCAGTCAGTACTATAGTCTGGGAGTCTCTTCTGGGACCATCAAGTGAGCTATTGGTCAGGAGCTGCTCAAGATATAAGCCTGATAGTGAGGACACTGGCTGGGAGCTTATTAAAACACACACACACACCTTTGACCTTGACACATTTACTACCATTCTGTCTCAACAGATAACAGCCCACCTCTGTCCTTCCATTCCAGTCTGTTCAATCAAGGAAATAACTAAGCTGGGTGACAACAGTACCAGTGTTTATATCTACTCACATGGGGAGGGGGACCTTGGACAAGTTGCTCTGTGGGCTTCCAGAGATGGTTGAGGTACAGTGTGTGATAGCTACCTGGAATGTCCTAGAAGAGAACAGTAATATACAACCACTGGCCCATCCTTCCCTGAAAGGCTGTAAGCAGCCAAGTGACTGGGTTCTCAGGTTTTCATTAGGCAGGGGGAGCCATGTTTCCAACATAACTCTTTGGAGGAAGTACTCTTAGACTCACATCCTTGTTAACTTTTCACTTAATGTCCCATTATATCTCAAATACATAAGACACTGATAGTCTCTGAGGAGCACCTTCAGAACACATAAAGTAGGTTGTTTCCCATGACCTGCCCAGCAAGAGAAGGGTGATTGTGGAGGCTCAAAGCTGAAAAGGAGGGCTCCTCAGTGCAGTGTTGTGCATGTAAGGACAGTGGCCATGGGACCTGCTTCCTTTTGTGGGAGGAGCCCTGAGATTCTCAGATGGCATTCTTTTATTTCTTTTTTTTTTCTTTTCTTTTTTTTTTCTTGTCTTTTTGAGACATGGTCTCCCTATAGCCCCCAGCTGTCCTGGAACTCACTATGTAGACCAGGCTGGCTTTGAACTCACAGAGCTCTGCCTCCCCAGTGCTAGGATCAAAGGCATGTGCCACCACTCCCGACTTAAAGACGGTTCTTAGCCGCCGTGTGGGTGCTGGGAATCAAACCCGGGTCCTCTGCAAGAGCAGTTGGCGCTCTTAACCGCTAGGCCATCTCTGCAGCCCCTCAGCTGGCATTCTTAGACATTGAGAGATCTCAGAGGCCCAGGTATGGGAGCAGTTTAGAGATTTGTCTCCATTCCTAAACTGGCCAGTACATAGAACTAACTCCTTGTACTAAGAATGGTGCTAGACATGGTAGGTCAAGCTTGCATCTCAGCACTTGGGAAGGTGAAACATGAGGATTGCCACAAGCTCCTGGCCAGCCTGGACTACAGACTAAGACCCTCTATAGATAGCTAGACAGACTCAGCCAGCCTTACATCTCACACAGCACAGGCTTGCCTTGAAAAAAGAAAACTGAGCCAGGCATGGTGGCACACACCTTTAATCCCAGCACTCAGGAGGCAGAGGCAGGTGGATCTTCGTGAGTTCAAGGCCAGCCTGGTCTACTTAGTGAGCTCCAGGACAGGTGGGACTACAGGGAGACCCTGTGTGGGGTGTAGGGGGAGAAAGAAAGAAATCTGAAAGCAGGCTTGATGCACACCTGTAATCCCAATGTTTAGGAAGCCTAGGCAGAAGAATGAAAGTCCAAGATCATCCTTGGCTACATATTTTGAGGCTAGCCTGGGCTACATGAGGTCCTGTCTAAAAAATACAGGGACTAGAGAGATGGTTCAGGGTTCAAGAGCACTGACTGTTCTTGCAAAAGATCTGGGTTCTCAGCACCCACATGGCAGCTAACAACTGTCCATAACTCCAGTCTCAGGAGGACACACTTTTCTGGCCTCTGTGTGCATTGCATGCACAGGTGCACTTTACATACAGGCAGGTAAAACACAATGTAAAAAAAATTTTTTTGGTCTTTTCGAGAAAGGGTCTCCCTGTAGTCCCAGCTGTCCTGGAACTCACTCTGCAGACCAGGCTGGCCTCAAACTCACAAAGATCCGCCTGCCTCTGCCTCCCAAGTGCTAGGATTAAAGGCGTGCACCACCACGCCTGGCAAAAATAAAATTTTAAGAGAAAATTAATAGGTACTATGAATGAGATATTTGAAATGCTCTAATTTTTTTTCTTTTTGGTCTTTTTGAGACCGGATCTCCCTGTAGCCCTAGCTAGCTTGGAGCTTGCTATGTAGACCAGGCTGGCCTTGAACTCAGATCTGCCTGCCTCTGCCTCCCAAGTGCTGGGATTAAAGGCATGCATCACTACCCCCACCATGTACTCTCCTTTTTTTTTTTTTAATCCTGCTAAGACCTGAGAAATTGAGCCTAGAATACATATGACACTGGATTCCATACCCAGCACCACAGGTACGTGAATGTGTGTGTGCACACACACGATTCTGCCAAGGTGGGCACAGTGACATGCCTATAGTTACAGTTACTCAGAAGCCAGAAGTAGGATTGCTTCAGCCTAGAGCTTGAGACCAGCCTTGGAGACCCTGTATCAAAAAAATATTTAAAATCTAGCCAGGCATGGTGGCGCACACCTTTAATCCTAGTACTTGGGAGGCAGAGGCAGGTGGATCTTTGTGAGTTCCAGGCCAGCCTAGGCGGTCTACAGAGTGAGTTCCAGGACAGCTGGGGCTACAGGGAGACCCTGTCTCAAAAAGACCAAAAAAAATTTTTTTAATTAAAAAAAAAAATAAAATAAAATCTTGCCAGGTTTTTACCACTCATCCTCAACTTCCTTTTTTTTTTTACCTTATTTTTTATTTTTTTTTCTTCACATAAATTTATTTTTATTTTTTTAACAAATCTAGACCCCTGTTCTCACCCATTCCCCCACCCCGATCAACTTCCTTTTTTAGAATAGAATATGTCAGAATTTCTACAAATGATGAAAGTTATTAGACCTGTATATGCATGCATGTAGTCATGCTGGCAAATTAAACTCCAGAGTCTTGTGACTGCTAACCAAGCATTCTACCACTGAGCTGTACCCCCAGCCCTATTAGACCATTCTATAGATGGGACAATGGTCCAGGAGCATGGGTAGGACAGAGATCTTCCAGAGTCCAAGTCTAGCAGTCTAGAAGCCAGATCTTTGGGCTCCCAGTCAGGCTGCACAAGTGCGCATATAAATGATACCTTTGCAGTTGCTTTATAGTATCTAATCTCACAGGGTCCTGCAGTTAAGCTCTATGCTTAATCCCATTTTGTAGATGAGTTATTGACATATGAGCCTCTGGACCCTGCCCCAAAGCACACAGCTAGCCTTGGCCTGCTTGCAGAGGTCAGCTCTCTTATGTCTTCTAAGAGACACTGTTATCTGTACATAGTGGACAATTGGTCCACTATGAATACTAAGCTAGAGAATGTTGTCAGATATGCTGTAACCATTTTCTTTTTTTTTTTATTTTTTTTTAAATTTATTTTTGTATGTGTATGAGTGTACTGTCTGCATGTAGGTTTGTGCACCCATGTCGTGCAATGCCGCGGAGGTCAGAAGAGGGTCTCGGATTCCCCTGGAACTGGAGTTCTCCTGGAACTGGAGTTACAGACGGTTCTCAACCGCCATGTGGGTGCTGGGGATCGAACACGGGTCCTCTGTAAGAGCGGTCAGCGCTCTTAACCGCTAGGCTATCTCTCCAGCCCCCGTAACCATTTTCTTTTCTTCTTTCTTTTTGAGAGAGGCTTCATATAGCCCAGGCTGGCCTTGAACTTTCTGTATTGAGGATGACCCTGACTTGAACTTCTGATCCTCCTGGCCTCCCTTCCTCAGTGCTGAGATTACAGGTGTTATTCAGTGCTGGAGGCTGAGCACAGGACTTTGTGCACTCTAGGCAGTCACTGGACCAACTAAGCTGCATCTCTGGTCCACTATAACCATTTTCTTACAAAGTACTCTACATTCTAGGAAGAGTTGGCTACAGAAGCTGCCTGGATGAGAGAGAAAGCCAAAGCTACAAACTGAATGAAACAAACAAAAACTAAAATTAAACAGTTGCCAAATAAGTGATTTAGAGAAAAGGCCACATCTTATAGAGAGTACTCTAAAGTCTACCACCCTAAAAGGATTCTAAACTCAATATAAATGTTATTTGGATTTAATTTTTATCCATTTTTGCTCATTCTTTTTCCAGCGTAGAAGCAGGAACATGGAGTGAAGATCAGACACCACTTTCCTATCCAGCAAAGTCTGTGTTGAACCCTGTGATCCCTTCCTTCCAATCAGAAAAGAGTTACCTTGGCAACCAAATTACTAACTCACTCAATTAGCTCCCCCACTCTTCTACCAATGCTCAGTAATCACAGAATGTCAGCCTCGGGAGAGCTCAGGCTTTGCAGGCTGGGGCTCCCACCTCACTTAGAGATGGAGGTGCATGCCACGTGATGCTGTGAAAGCTGGGGCACCAAAGAAGAGAAACTCCAGGTGTGAATGCAGTACAGACAACCTGCCCATAAGTGTCTCCTAGAAGACATAAGAGGCAAGAGCTGGCCTCCGCAGGCAGCCCAAGTCTAGCTGTGTGCTTTGGGTAAGGGTCCAGAAGCTCATACGTCAATAACTCATCTACAAAATGGTATTAAGCATAGAGCTTAACTTGCAGAACCCTATGAGATTAGATACTATAAAGCAAATGTCAAAAACAAAATATCACTCTTGGAAGCTTAAAAAAAAAAAAAAAAGCAGGTGTGGTATAGTGCATGCATTTAATCCCAGCACTTGGGAGGCAGAGGCAGGTGGATCTCTGTGAGTTCAAAGCCAGCCTAGTCTACATAGTGAGTTCCAGGACAGCTCGGGCTACAGGGAGATCCTGTATCAAAAAGACCAAAAAAAAAAAAAAAAAGATAGGGTCCTGTGTAGGCCAAGCTGGACTCAAACTCCCTCTAGAGCCAACACTGGCCTTGCACTCCTGCTTCTCCTGCCTCTGCCTCCCAAGTGTTGGGGTTACAGGGATTCACCATTCTGCCTCACTTAGGAGGTATTATAATAAGACCGCAACCTCAAGTCTCTTACAGAAAAAGCCTGCCTCTTACTGTTTCAAAATCAATCTCAATCTTTCTCCTCACTCTCTCTCCTCTCTTCCATATGCCGAGAGGTCCCATATATACTATACAACAGGGCTATACCATGAACCCCAATCTCTCTTAAAAGGGACAGGGAAATGGGGGCTGGGGAGATGGCTCAGTGGTAAAGGCTCTTGCTCCAATCCTGACAAAAAAAAAAAATTTAAACAAAATTTTAAGGTGGACTGGAAAGATGGCTCAGCAGTTAATAGTACTTGCTGCTATTCTTGCAGAGGACCTGGGTTTGATTCCCAGTATCCAGTTGGAACATATCACAACTGCCTATAACTCCAGCTTCAGGGATGTCAATGCCCTCTTCTATTCTGAACAGACACCAGCATGCAGGTGGTACATACAGAGACAAGCAGGTACACATGCATATACATGAACAAAAATAAAAATGTAAGGGGATGGTGAGATGATTTAGCTGGTGAAGGGACCTGCTGTCAAGCCTGATGACCTGAGTTCAAACCCTGTACCCACATCGTGGAAGGATAGAACTGACTCCTACAAGTTGTCCAATGACCTCAATATGCTTGCCATGGCATGCCTTTTTTTTGGGGGGGGGTCTTTTGAGACAGGGCCTCTCTGTAGCCCCAGCTGGCCTGGAACTCACTATGTAGACTAGGCTGGCCTTGAATGCACAGAGATCCGCCTGCCTCTGCCTCCTGGCACGTGCTCTTGAACACATGTTCATGCACATACACAGTAAACTTTTTTTGTGTGTTTTTGAGACAGAGTCTCCCTTTAGTCCAGCTGGCCTGCAGCTTGCTGTGTAGAGCAGGCTGGCCTTGAACTGACAGAGATCTGCTTGCCTTTGCCTCCCAAGTGCTAGGATTAAAAGTGTGCACCACCATGCCCGGCCAGTAAACTTTTTTTTTTTAGTAAACTTTTTTTTTAAGGCAGAAGAAAGCCAGTGAGGTGATGCACACCTGTAATCCCAGCACTTAGGTAGAGACAGGAGAACCACAAGTGCAAGCAAGTTCACACATGTTTATATAGCAAGTTTGAGGCCAGCTTCAGTTACCTGAGACCCTATTCTCAAAACACAATAAAATGAAAAGGCCTGTGCCTTTTCAAAAGTACTGAAGATGTGGTTCAGTAATAGCATGTACAAAGCCCATGCTTCGGTCACCGGTGCCAAAAAAAAAAAAAAAAAAGCACAAAAACCTGCTTCCTCTGAGATCAGACTACTGGAGCATACCAGTTGCAGTTGCATAGGGAAGTGGTAAACATAGCTGAGGCTAAGTTTAGAGAGACAGCTCAGTAGTTAAGAGCACTGGCTGCCAAGACCAACGTAATGACCAAGAATCATCCATACCTGCAGTTCCAGGGGATCTGACCCCCAATTCTGGCCTTTGCAGGTTTTCACACACATGAATTTACACACACACACACACACACACAACATACATATAATTTTTTTTAATTAAAGGCAGCTGAGACTAAAGAAATAAAGGAATTCACTAGGAAAGAGGTAGAGGTCACCTTCTAACTAAGCCAGGGTTGGAACTTGTGCAGCTAAGGAAGCAGGAAATAGAATGTACAGTGAGGACAGTCCAGGGCCCAGTTAAGACATTTCCCCACCATTTCCTATGAGAAAACCCATCTCCTCTAATTCGGTTTCTGTGCTCAGCTGAAGTTCTGTCTATAATTTGTGTGAGAAAAATGGTGCAATTGCTTCCCAGGAAGTGACCATCCAGTTCATTTCGTTTTCTCTCTTCATTCCATTTGCTGTCAGTATAGAGTTATCTCTGGGGTTCATATGTGCATGTCTCCTTCCCAAAGAGATTATATATTCTTTGATAGCAGAGGAATGACAGGATGAAGAGGATGTTTTAGGCAGATTGTTGGGCCACATAGCATAGGGAATGGACTGGGGCTAAGGGGGACTATTTATGATCACCCAGGTCTGTGGCTGACTGTTACAGCCTCTAGGCATCAGGTGATAAAGTCTTGGATAGACAAGGAGAGGAAAAAGACAAGAGATGTTTGGAAAAGAAAGCCCACAGGCCTGAGTCCAATACCATATAACCATAAAAATGCGGGCTTGGTGCTGGCCTGGCTGGCTCCTTCCTTCAAAGCTCTGTCCTGTGATCCTGGGTACATTTCTTCGCCTCCCTAGCATCTCAGTCCAATAATAACAAAGCTGATAGGGTTGTTGTGAGGATTAATTGAGCTAATACTAGTAAAACCACTCAGGCCCCTACTTGAAACATGGCTACATTTGGTAACCCCGCCTGGGTATTGGCATTCAATAATATTTGCAGAGCAAACAAATGGGGTGATTTTAACAGCCTGGCACAAGCTGAGTGCCTGGGAAGAAGATGATGAACTGAGGTGCCTAAAAGTCTGAGAAAGAAGGAACAACTGCTAAAACGGGAGAGTGGGAGGCTGGGAATGCAGCTTAGGTACAGAATCGGCCCAGAAAATGTGAAGCTCCACTCAATGCCCAGCTCTGTAAAAAGCAATGAAGAAGAGGATTCCTCAGCCAGGAAAGAACTGTGTTGGTAGGTAGGGAATGAGAAGAGGGCAATTAAGGGAATGTGCTCCAGATGAGGCTCCTGGTGGAGGTCAAAAGGATGGGGTTCCCCTTCTGGGTTGTCTGAGGAGGAGGGCTCAAGGGGTCTGTATGTGCTATGACAGCCCCCTGATCACAAGCTGTCCTATTATAGCTGTTAGGATATGACAGGCAGTTGAAGCAAGTTTGTGTAACTTGTAATGTATTTTCAGCCTGAAATAGCTAGGTGTTTCTGTGAATGAATTCCCTGTAACTGATGCTACAAAGAAATGAAAACTAAAACTGATAGCAAGGAGCTTAGTAACTGTTCCCTCTTATCTACTATCAACTGACTCACAGGAGGTAACATTCACAACCCCCAGTTGATAGGCTGGCCAGGCAATTTATTTGACTTATTGATTTGAGTGGGTTAAAAAGGCACAGGCTTGTTATCATCCTACTACCTTTGCCCTGCCTATGCCTGTTTCTGTTTAACTGTCAAAATTAGCTCTCACGGCCCACTGTTGAGAAACACTTCCCTAGGTTTCCGGGAAGATCTCTCCCAGACACTGAAATCAGAAGCCCCTTTCTTCAAATGCACCTTGATATACTTTTCTTCTGCTGGGATGAGGATGAGAATGTTCAAAAGACATTACTAGGTCCTGCCTGATGCCTCACTGGGTAAAGGCCCTTGCTGCCAAGCCTCAGAACCTGAGTTTGATCCCAGAACCCATAATTACTGCAAGTTCTGTAAATTGCTCTCTCTTTCACACAAAATAAATAAATAAATAAATAAATAAATAAATAAATAAATATGCCTCTTAGCCCCGTTCATGGGCACACCTGTAACCCCAGTACTTGGGAGGTAAAGGCAAGAGTATCAAGAGTCCAAGACAAAGTCAAAACAGACAAAAGGATATCACTTACTGATGCTGATAATGGGAAGTTGAACTTCAGTGCCCCCCCAAAAACATGAAGTCACTGACCAAAATCTGGTTCCACAAGCCCCGATCTGTATCTGTAGCCTGAGGGCTTGTGCATAGACATGAACGTAGCTGTGTGGCCATTGAGGCCTACCTCACAGACAGTTCACTGTGCAGCTTCCTTGGCTTCCTTCCCTTGGTTCTAGTCCTACTTTCTGTTTGCTTCTAGATGTGTTCTCATCTTCCTCCCAGAAAATTGATGAGCCGGTCTTTGTAAAGTACTTAGGACACAGCCTGGCACTTGGTAAGCACTAGGTGCATTTACCATTTTTTTTTTAATTTTTATTTTTGTATGTGTATGAATGTACTGTCTGCATGTAAGTTTGTGTACCCGTGTAGTGCAATGCCACGGAGGTCAGAAGAGGGTCTTGGATTCCTCTGGAACTGGAGTTCTCCTGGAATTGGAGTTACAGACGGTTCTCAGCCGCCATGTGGGTGCTGGGGATCGATCCCTGGTCCTTTGCAAGAGCAGTCGATGCTCTTAACCGCTAGGCTATCTCTCCAGCCCAACCATTGTTTTTATTGTCCTAGCCAGCACCTCCCAGGCTCTTATCAAACCCTCTCAGCTTTAACTGTCAAATCTTTATCATCAGTCTTTCTCTCCAAATCTCTCTCCAAGTCCTAGTCATCCAAGACCCTGGGCTGCTGTATCTACAAATTCCTTCATGAATCTCCTAAGAAATCCTCCCATAATATTCCCAACTCCCGGAGTACTTAGGCACTTGTCCCTTTAGAAGATGAGCCATCTCAACTCCCACTTGCCCCATCATTCTGTGACTATTCTAAAGGGCCAAAGGCATCCTAGCCAAAGTCTTTCTTGAGCTGAGCACTAGGACTAGAGCATCCCAAGCTGCAGCATTTTTAGAGTGGTTAGGCACTCTAGCTTTTACAGATGGCTGGATTAGTACCAGGGGCTGGAAAACACGATGGAAGGCCAGCAACTGGAAGGACCATGGCAAATAGAAAGCACTTTATCCTCGAACCCAGGGGTCTTATGGGAGGGGATCAAGCATTTTGAGAAAAAGATTCCGCCTTCAGTCTGAAATTCATGAGGCTTCAGAAGGCCTTCCTGAGCATATGCCAACCTGAGGGGCCAGCCATTCTATGCCGGCCTAGTGAGGCTCACACTCTTGGGACTAGTGGTGTCACCATCTGGGAGGAGCTGAACACTGTGAAAACAGGCTGAGGGATGTTCAGGGAAAGCAACCCTCTGGACTCCAAGTCTGGGACCATCTGGGAGGACTTTTGTATCCAAGTTGGCAGGACATCATTCACAGCAGCGATTCTGTGGTGTGTGGAAAAGACTGGCTTGTGGTTTGAACTCAAAAGCTGTGCTCAGAACTGGATCCTCCACTGACAGGAGGGCAGACCATAATGCTTTTCCCAACCATTTCCCCTCTTCCCCTGCGGAGGACCAGTTTAGCAAATCTAATTTTTTCCAGAATTTCCTTAGAATCAGAAGGGAAATTATGGGAGCTGAGAGTGTTCCCTGCAGTGTTAAGTGCTGGCATCATTAAAATGATTCTTCCTGGGGCTGGAGAGATGGCTCTGCAGTTGGGAGCACCAACTGCTCTTGCAGAGGACCCAGGTTCGATTCCCAGCACCCACATGGCAGCTAAGAACCATCTTTAATTCCAGTTCCAGGGGAATCTGACGCCCTCTTCTGACCTCCGAGGCATTGCACTACACGCACGGGTGCACAAACCTACATGCAGACAGTACATTCATACACATAAAAAAATAAGTTAGCTGGGCGTGGTGGCGCACGCCTTTAATCCTAGCACTTGGGAGGCAGAGGCAGGCGGATCTTTGTGAGTTCAAGGCCAGCCTGGTCTACAGAGTGAGTTCCAGGAGAGCTGGGGCTACAGGGAGACCCTGTCTCAAAAAGACAAAAAAAATAAATAAAAAATAAAATAAAATAATTTTAAAAAGTTTCTTCTTTGCCAGTGTGATGGCACACACCTTTAATCCCAGCACTCCTGAGGCAGAGGCAGGAAGATCTCTGAGATTGAGGCCAGCCTGGTCTATATAGCGAGCTCCAAGCTAGCTGAGGGTACAGGGAGACCCTAAAAAAAATATTTCCTCCTCCCCTTTCCCCCACTACCACCTTCCTGACTATAAAGTAATGTGGGTAGGCTCTGATAGGAGGCAAGAGGATCAACTTTAAGAGTCTAGAGTTCAGATCACTATAAAGGGTACCCACCAAAGCCAGGAATGGTGGTACACACCTATAATCCCAGCACTTGGGAGGCAGAATCAAGCAGATCTCTGAATTCGAGGCCAGCCTGATCTGCTGATATATCAAGTTCTATGCCAGCCAGGGCTACGCAGTAGGATCCTGTTTCAAAAACACCTAAACTAACAACAAGGTGCCCACCAGGGTATGTGCCCATGTCAGGAATCAGGTCTTTTCTTAGTTTCTTGGGTCCTCAGATCTTTTGTCCTTGGCTGCAGTCACCAATCCCATTTCATTCCTGTTCCAGCCAGGCTACAGCCCCCTAAGATGTCTACACAGGGTGCAACCTGTCTCAGGTAATTTTTTTGTTTTGCTTTTTGAGACAGGGTCTCCCCGCAACCCCTGCTGTCCTGGAACTCACTTTGTAGACCAGGCTAGCCTTGAGCTCACAGAGATCCGCCTGTCTGCCTCCTCAGTGCTGGGATTAAAGGCATGCGCCACTGCACCCTATTTAAAGACTGATTCTTAGGCAAAGGCAGGCGGATCTTTGTGAGTTCAAGGCCAGCCTGGTCTACAGAGTGAGTTCCAGGACAGCTGGGGCTACAGGGAGACCCTGTCTCGAAAAGACCAAAAAACTAATAAAAAAATAAAATAAAATAAAGACTGATTCTTAACTGCCATGTGGGTGCTGGGGATCGAACCCGGGTCCTCTGCAAGAGCATCAGTGCTCTTAACTGCTAGGCCATCTCTCCAGCCCCCCCCCCCAGGACATTCTTACCCTCCCCCCAGGACATTCTTAAGAGCTTTAATAAATCCAACAAGGAAGAAAATGTCAAGAAAGTTTCACAGAGGCTGGGTGTATGCCTGTAATCCTAGTTACTAGGCAGGTGAAGAGAGGAAGATTTAAAGTATGAAGAACCCCGCCTGGGCAACTTAGCCAGACCCTTTCTCAAAATAAAAAGCCAAATGTGATGGCATATGTCTGTAATCCCAGTATTGGGAGGCAGGAAGATGGCAAGTTCAAAGCCAGCCTGGATGCAAAAAGAAAAAGAAGCTGAGATGGCTCAGTGTATAAAATATTCTCTACATAATTTTGAGGAGCTGAGTTTGCATGCACTCACAAAAAAAAAAAAAAAGGGCTGGAGAGATAGCCTAGTGGTTAAGAGCACTGACTGTTCTTGCAGAGGACCCGGGTTCGATCCCCAGCACCCACATGGCGGCTGAGAACCGTCTGTAACTCCAATTCCAGGAGAACTCCAGTTCCAGGGGAATCCGAGACCCTCTTCTGACCTCCGAGGCATTGCACGACACGGGTGCACAGACCTACATGCAGACAGTACATTCATACACATACAAAAATAAAAAAAAATTAAAAAAAAAAAAGATCCTGGAAAAATGGTCCTAGTAACCACTTGCTACCCTTCCAGAGTCCCTACATTGGACTCCTAGCACTTTTATGGCAGCTAACCACCATCCATAACCCCAGTTCCAGAGAATCTAACACTCTTCTGGTCTCCGCAGATACTGCACAACACAGGTGTACTTACACACAAGGCAAAATATTCACACACATAAAATGGAAATAATTTTTAAAAGTAAGGAACACATACTTATAATCCCAGTACTTGAGAGGCAGGGATGGGAACTTGAGAGTGCTGGCCAGCCAGCTGGATTAGTCAGAAAGCAACTGTCTCAATTCAAGAAATAAGGTAGAGAATGATCAAGAAAGACAAATGCAAACCAGATGGCTCAATGGTTAAGAGCACTGACTGCTCTTGCAGAGGACCCAGGGTCAGTTCCCAGCAATCATATGATGGCTTTGAACAACCACCTGTAATTCCAGTTCCAGGGGCTTAATGGCCTCTTCTGGCCTGTGAGGGCTTTGCATGGTATGGATATGCACTTATACATGTGCAGGCCATACACTCATATACATAAAATAAATAAGACACATGAAAACACACACACAAAAGAAAAAAAACTATAAAAAAACAACAGATAAAGGTGGGCATGGTGGTTCACGCCTTTAATCCTAGCACTCGGGTGGCAGAGGCAGGCCAGCCTGGTCTTCATAGTGAGTTCCAGGACACCAGGACAGCTAGGGCTACAAGGAAATCCTGTCTCAAAAAGACAAAAAAAAAAAAAAATGATTAAGAGGGCTGGGTCTATGGCTATGTTACAGAGTACCTGGCATTCATGAAGCCTTGGGTTCAATCTACAGTAACACACACACACACACACACACACACACACACACACACATAACCTCAAGCAAAATGCTCAAAGTCCTAGGCCCTGTATCCTTATCTATAAATTGGGAAAACTACCTACTTTGTGGCATATAAAGCCATGTGGTACCAAGAATTTGCAGTTGTTTGGGACACCTCAGTACCCCCACCACCTGAAATACTGTTGTATGAATGAGAGAAGGGGTACACTCAGGGCAGTGACTTGTTCACCATGACACCATGGGGTACAGCAGGGCTGTATGGAGCTGGCGTCTGTGAAGCTCAGTGTGTTCGGTACCAAAGAGGAAGGACTGCCCAACTGGAGAGGTGCCCCAGGGCAAAAAAAAAAAAAGCCTGCTGCTGGACAAGATGGCACACCATGTAATTGTAGCACTGGTTAGGTAAAGGCAGGATTGCAAATCTCAGAGGGAAAGACCCTGTCTCACAAAAAAACACAAACAGGTGAGGCAGGAAGTAGGGAGGACTCCTGCTCAGAGGGATGCCTCAAGAACTTCACCCTTGCCAGCCACACCAAGCTACTTTACAACTACCAAATAGCTGTAAAACCTTGTTTTCCTTCCCCCAGACCACAGCTCAAGGCTCAGTCAGTCTCAAGGAAGAAAACAGGCTGTGCTTTGCCAGTGCCCCTCCCATCCTTACAAAACATCCAGAAGAAAACACTCTTCAGTTCACTGTGCCTCTTTGCCTTCAAACTCAGAAAGCATTCTTAGAACATGCTCTCCTCTCTCGATGGGAGAGCTCACTGAGCAGTTTCTAGCAGCTGAGAGGACTCAGCAGATAGTCAAACCAGACCACCTGTGTCAGTCACCCCAGGACCCACACGGTGAAGTAGAGAATTGACGGCCACAAGTTGTCCTCTGACCTCCACCGGCCTGTACTGCATGCCTGCAACCTCCCACCCTAAACTGACATGAGAATTTAAGTATAAAACCAAAAATCCCAGCCTAGTCTACTTATCCAGTTCCAGGCCATCTAGGGCTACATTGTGAGAACCTATCTCAAAACAGAAAAAAAAAAAACAAAAACAGAAAGAAAGAAAATACATGTTATAAAAAGCATGTTTTGCATTATTCTAAGAATATTAAATATACTTCAGGCTCCNAAAAGAAAGAAAACCCCAGAAGCACTCAAGCACTACTGTGGGTGTACTAGGGATGGACTGAGTGTGGCACAGGCCCCTTAGCTACCCCAAGTGCACACTCTGCTTTGGGGGGATACACCATGTGTGCTTCTTTCCCTCTCCCACTTCCTATTAAAAAACCAAACCGTGCTCCAAAACAAAAACCAAATTTATTCAGCAGACATTTTAATTAAGAAATCCTATAAATCAGGACCACCACAATTTTAGACACTCCGTTGCGAAGTGCGTCAATAGCTACATCTGGAGGATGAACAAGCCATTGAATCTTAAAAAAAAAATGGTTTAGCTACCTTAAAGTTGGGGGGCTGGCACCTTACTAAAGGTGCCGTCAAGTTTCACGAAGAGATTCTCCCCCACACCCCAAGAGTCACATTTTCAAAACGGTTTCAGTCACAAAGAACTGGTAGGTGAGGAACCGGGGAGGCCCCTCAGACTCTGCAAGAGGGACAGAACAGGGTAGAAAAGCGCCCAGGGCTTCCATCCAACCCCGCAGACACCACAAACAAGAGGGCTGCAGAGGGCAGGAGGTTGTTTATGGCCGTTTCTGAGAAAGCTGGTGGCAAGGCCAAGAGTGGCCTTGTAGGAGGAGGCGTTCTGGAGTTCTGGAAAGAGAAAAGCACAGAAATCGCAAATAACTCCCCACACAGCCTTACCGGCCTGCATGTCCTAGGGAGACTAAGCGGTGACAAAGCAGCAAGGACTGCACTTGGAGCAAGCAAGCAAGATACCGGGTGGGGGGGGGGTGAGGCTCCCCAAGAAGCCAGCAAGCCCCAACTCACAACCAATCTGACCTTGAGCGAAAGTTAGCAAGGTCTAGTTACTTACAGGTCTACATTAAACTTCAACTCTCCCCACCTTTGAGAAATCACCACCTGGGTCCCATGACCCACCTCCACCAGCCAAGGGTTAAGTAGGAGAAAGAGCGATGCCAACCCGCCCACTGCCAGGCTTTTATATTCTTCACCCCAGAACCTCTTTGCGCAACAATTGTAGCACCATATTCAGTAAGCTCCTCCACTCAAAAATAACCAGACGATGTATGCCTATCATTAGTTTTCAAGTATTGTTAGAAAGCCCTCGCGATTCCCGCTCCTAACTTTAAACAATTCAAGCACACGCTGCCCGTCAAGGGCTAAGTCAGATACAAGTCCATACAAGTAGCTGCCATAGTTCAGGGCCGAGGCCGGGGAGATCGTCCGCGGGGGGCACAGCGCATTCCGCCACGCTTTCTCTTCTAACAGCCTCGCCAGGCCGGTAACCTCGGTGCTGCCGCCCGACGACTGGAGACGGCAGCTGAGCTCAGCGGCAGGGCAGGACGCCGTTGGGTCTGCGCAGCGCGGTTCCTCTTCCTCCCGCAGAGCCCCGGGTCAGAGCCAGGCGCCCGACGGCTGCAGGGCCACCGGGTCCGGTCCGCTTCGGCCTCCCCCGGCCCCCGGGGCGCCCGCGGGACTCGTGGCCGCGACAGCGGCGACCGCTCGCTGGAGCCTCCGCACCGCCTCCTTGATGAGGTTTCCCGACAGCACAAGCTGCTGCAGGAGCCGGTGCGGGTCGTCGTCGCTCGAACGAGTGCCGGCCGGAGTCCACCGTCGCTGCTGGAGACGCCGAGACGCCACGGCGCCCCGAAGCCAGCCTCGGCGGCACGGCCCGGGGTACAGCTCCGCCACGCAGTAGGGCGCCGCCCGGCCCCGCACGCGGCCGCGGTCCCCCAGGGCGCAGCGCACGGCCCCCGGGGGCGCCGGAGCCTCCGCCGCAGACGCGGCCGCCCGCAGCAGCGGCCCCGCCGAGGTCCCGGCCTTGTCCGCCTCCAGCGCCGCCAGGGCCCGCGGGGGCGGCGGCGGAGGCGGCCCCGGGGCCGCACGCGGGGAGGCCGGGCTGCGCTGCGCCGCGTCCAGCTGCAGCGTCTCGCCGATCTGGGAGATGAGCCGGTCCACGTCGGCCGAGCCGCCCAGCGTCACCGACTGCTCCAGCAGGAGGAAGCTGTCGTCGTCCTCCTCCCCCTCCGCTTCCTCGCCGGCTTCCTCCTCCTCCTCCTCCCTCCGGCACGGCATGGCCCCCCGCCCGGGCCCCCGCGGCTGTGCGGGCGTCGCTGGCGGTTCGGCTGCCCGCGGACTCGGGCCGCGGCAGGGGCGGGAGCGGGGCGGAGGCCGGAGCCGAGCCGGGGCCACCGGGCAGTCGCGCCGCGCGCCTGCAGCCGCGGGAGGCGGAATGCTGCCGGCTCGGGTTGATTTGTAAACAATGGGTGACGTCGCGCGGCCGCTACCACCGCGCGGGGCCGGGGAGGAGGAGGACACACGGAGAGACGCGGGGCCGCGGCGCGCACGCTGCAGGACCTCCGCCCCGAACCTCGGCTCTGAACTGTACTGTGGGTCTAGGAAGGACCCCAGGGCTAGAGGACCGCTTTCGTCAAGCTACGGCCGCAAGAACAGGACGAGAGGATGTTCACTCAGAGCCGTCCAGTTGGCTTCTCCCACTCGCGGACACACCCACTACACACCCAGCCCCTCCTCCTCAGCGCCTGCTCCCTCCCCATGTGTGGGCAACGCTTGCGCCCGCTCTGCTCTACACCGCGCACCCTCAGTGACCAGCGCGGCCCGGGGGAGGGGCAGCCGGGTGGCTTTGCCGCGGCGGGGGCAGGGAGAGGGGAGAGTAGCGAGCAGAACCGAAGAGCTCGGACCCTGGAGGTCGGGTGTCAGAGGCTTCTTCTCCCGGCCACATCTCAAAAGACAAAAAAAAAAAAAAAAAAAAAAAAAAGTCACAGCGGAGAGGTAGGAGGATTGTTGTGAGTTTGAGGCTAGCCTGATCTATATAGAGAATTCCAGGCATACAATGAGATCCTGTTTTGAAACAATGACAAAAAAACCCAAAATAAATAAAAATTAATTTTTTTTTTTTTT
>VZQC01009903.1:1210451-1222017 GCA_009823505.1 Rhizomys pruinosus
TTTTTTTTTTTTTTTTATAAACGTACTGTCTGCATTCAAGTCTGTGCACCCGTGTCGTGCAATGCCGCGGAGGTCAGAAGAGGGTGTCGGATTCCCCTGGAACTGGAGTTTTCAGACGGTTCTCGGCCGCCATGTGGGTGATGGGGATCGAACCCGGGTCCTCTGTAAGAGGGGTCGGCGGTCTTAACCGCTAGGCCATCTCTCCAGCCCCCCACTTTTTTTTTCTTCTCATTACACCATAAACCCTTTTCCAGTTAGTGCGTGCATTTTGAAAACACTATGTTTACGTAAGTTTCCATTAAGAGCTGTAATGGTTTAAATTCCTTTCGCCTTTGCTGTTTGCCTGATTTCACGGTTGTAAATAAATGTGATTTTTTTCCATAAAACTTTTCCAAATTCTTTAGAGTATGTTCCCAGGAGAGATTGTGGCCAAATTATATTAATATTTTAAAGCTTTTTGGTAAATACACGAAATCAAGAACTGGGTGAATGTACACTTTAATATTAAATGTGAGTGTACTTAATTCATTGGGGGCTTCACTACCATTTGAATATTACTGAAACACTTTTTTGCCGATTTTACAGATGACTTTAACATTTAATTTGAAACATCTTTTGATTTATAGTTTTCCGAATTGTTAACGAACCATATTTCCTTTTTATTGTCAATAGTTCCCTAATGTTTTTCCTATAAAGTTTTTTTTTTCCTCCGGACAGGGTCTCCCTGTAGCCCTAGCTCTGTCCTGGAACTCACTCTGTAGACCAGGCTGGCCTTGAACTCACAAAGATCCACCTGCCTCTGCCTCTGCCTCCCGAGTGCTGGGATTAAAGGCCTGTGCCACCACACCCAGCTCCTATGAAGTTTTTATATATTTACATGACTCTGCATACCAGAAGTTAACCCTTTTCTCTCATATTTTATTGCAATTGTTTTTTCTGTTTGTTGTTTGTTGTTTGTTTATTTGTTTGTTTGTTTGTTTTGAGACAGGGTCTTCCTTTAGTCCCAGCTGGCCTGGAGCTTACTTTGTAGTCCAGGGTGGCCTTGAACTCACAGATACCCACCTGCCTTTGTCTTCTGAGTTCTATGTTTAAAGGTGTGCACTACTACACTCAGCTTCTTCTGGTTTTATATTGACTTTGTACAGTCATTTTTCTCTCAGTATAATTTAGCAAATTTTTTTTGTGTCTTTTTGAAACAGGGTCTCCCTGTAGCCCCAGCTGGCCTGGAACCCACTATATAGACCAGGATGGCCTTGAACTCACAAAGATCCGCCTGCCTCTGCCTGCCAGTGCTGGGATTAGAGGCATGCGCCACCACGACCAGCCAATTTAACAAATTTTGATATAGTCAAATCTATAAAATGCCTTTCTTTGAGACTTCTAACATGAAGCTAAATTTAATATCTCCTGGCCTCCAAAAACTTACTTTGAAATTCAGTTAGATTTTTCTTGTTTGGTTTTTGAGATTGTTTCTCAAATCCATCTGCGATTAATTTTGGTTCAAGGACATGGGGTGAAATTAAATTTTTCCCCCAGAGAGCTTCCCAGCCAGGGCTATATTTTCTTGCTGAGACAGAGGAGTATGGGTAGTGTACACTGAGGCTCTGTCCTGAATACCCGGGTGCTGGTTAAACTGCTGGCAGTAAGGACTGGGTGGGGCTGGCAGTATTTTCATCAGTCTCTGGGGGGGTGGTGGGGTCCAAAGAGCCCAGAACAGGTTATACAAAGACCTAGATTCAAGTCTCATTCCTGCTATATCCTGGGTGTGGGACTCCTAGCAAATCAGTTTATAAGTGTTTTCACTTGTAAAATGGAAAAAAAAAAAAAATCCCTACCCTCCCTCCTTTGTGGATTGTTTTCAGGATCAAACGAGCTGATGGGGGGCAGGCTTTGTCAGGCATCACACAAATGTACTGTAGGATCAGGTCCAGTGGTTTACTGACATTCTCTGGGCTGGCTTCCAGCGATTCCCTGGGGAAAACAGCTAATATATTAATAATAAAGGTTTCCCCTAGTGCCCACAAGTAAAGTAGACCCTGAAGCCACAGCTTCCTAGGACTGGCCCAGCCCCTAGAATTTTGCCTCCCGTCCACTCTGACTTGGCATTATTTAGGGCCTTCTTGAAAGCACCCAGGGGCTCCCAAGTTTCAAGGTGTGTCAGGACCACAACTAGTTCTGCAGGTTTGTTGAGGGCACCTTTCCCTGCAGGCAGCTCTCCCTTCACACTTTCCAGCAGAGGATTGGAAGCCATTCTCCGGGGAAGGAAAGTCTCATTTTCATTCTGATGATACTTACTGAAGAATTTCAAGGAGAATGAAAATTAGAGGAGTGCTTATGGATTTCAGTAGAGTTAAAATGGCAATTTTCCCCCCTCTTCTCTGTAAAATGATGCCTGGCTGTACGTGGAGAAAAGCAGTTTTATGCTCCATTGACTTTAAACATTAATGGGTCTGGCAAAGCTATTGTTTCTAACCCAGCATCCCTGGAAGTTGTTTTGTCTTCCTGTCAGGATAATTCCAATAGTGTTCTTAGTACTAAAGGAAATGGAACCATGAGATGGCATTAAAAACAACAACAAAAAACTTCCCTTTGTAATGTTGCTTTTGTGTGCTGATTGCTCTGTAAATATGCTTGGATGTGGACATTAGACTGTTCATTATAGAGATGAATACCTTACAGACATGCTGCTCCATTTTCTGGGGGCACTGCTCAGGAAAGCTCAGAGCAAGAAGTGCTGTGCTGGGCCAGTGGGAGGTGGAGAGCAATGCTCTGGATTAGGAAGCAAAACACAAGATGCCAGAGAGGCCCAGATGCAATTAAAAGTAATGAGAAGGTATCAAAAAAGGAAGTGACAAGAGCCTTGTGCTGGGCACACTGGCTGTCTGCCTGGAAAGACACACTGCAAGCATTCAGAAACACAGGGGAGGAACACAGGACTCAGGGTTCAGCGTTCATTCAGGCCACAGTGAAGTCCTCCCCAAGGAATTTGCCTACCATAGGCACCTCCTTTTAAGTCATCTGCCTCAGGACCACCAGCTAATAAACAGGGTGAGGTGAGCAGAAGGCTTGAGATACCACTGGACGGGGTCACTTTCTCCTGTCTCTGGCTCCTAACCTGGAGATAGTGGATGTTATATTCTGGAAGGCTTAGCCTATGGTCCTGATGGTAGTGCTGGAATTGAGCTAGACTTGAGGATTTTCAGAAATACTTTTAGGATGTTCCAGTACTAGGGTGCAGACCATCAGTAGATGAATGGCTAAGCAAATTCTGATATATACTGGAATGGTATTCTGCCACACAAAAAGAAGAGGTACTGAGGGCTAGAGATACATTTCAGGTTCCATTCTTTTATTTTTTTTTTAATTTTTTTTAATTATTATTTATTTTTGTATGTGTATGAATGTATTGTCTGCATGCAGGTCTGTGCACCCGTGTCGTGCAATGCCGCGGAGGTCAGAAGAGGGTCTCGGATTCCCCTGGAACTGGAGTTCTCCTGGAATTGGAGTTACAGACGGTTTTCAGCCGCCATGTGGGTGCTGGGGATCGAACCCGGGTCCTCTGCAAGAGCGTCGGTGCTCTTAACCGCTAGGCTATCTCTCCAGCCCCTCATTCTTTTATTTTATTTTTAAGGTTATTTGGGCTGGAGAGACAGATTCCCAGTTAAGAACACTTGTGTTCTTTTTTTTTTTTTTTTTTTTTTTTCTATTGAGGGCAGGGTCTCCCGGTAGCCCCAGCGTGTCCTGGAACTCACTCTGTAAGACAAGGCTGGTCTTGAACCACAGCGATCCACCTGCCTCTCCCTCCCGAGTGCTAGATTAAAAGTGTGTGCCACCACACCTGCTATTTGTTTGCCTGTTCTCTGCAGAGGACGGCGTGTTCAATCCCAGCATCCCATGGCAGCTAACATCTTTCATAAACTCCAGTTCCATGGGGATCCAACACCCTCTTCTGGCCCAGTGGGCACTGCACACATGTACAGATATGCACTTACATATCTGTAGGCAAACCACTCATAAACATAAAATAATTTTTAAAAATTTTTAAATCTTTATGTTTATGAGTATATTGCCTGCATGTGTCTATGCACGCCTGTATCTTGCAATGCCTAAAAAGGTCAGAAGAGGGCATCAGTGGACCCCCTGGAACTGGAATTACAGATGGTTGTTAGCTGCCACGTAGGTGCTGGGATTTGAAACCCAGGGTCTTCTGCAAGAAGCAGCCAGTGCTCTCGTAACCACAGAGCGATTTCTCCAACCCCATAGTAATTTTTTTTTCTTTTTTTTTTTTTGGTCTTTCGCAACAGGGTCTCCCTGAGTCCAGCTGTCCTGGAACCACTCTGTAGACCAGGCATTGGCCTTGAACTCAAAAAGAGCTATCGCGCTGCCTCTGCCGCCTCCCAGGCTAGGATTAAAGGACATGCGCCACCATGCCCGGCTAGTATTTTTTTTTTATTTAAGTGTGAGTTGTGTGTGTGTGTGGTGGGTGTGGTGGCTGCCATGATAGAGTGGCCAGGAACTGAGAACCCAAGTTCTCGGAAAAGGCCCCAAAATATAAATAAAATGAAAATAAAATAATAAAATGAAAATAAAATAAATAAAATAAATAAACTAAAAAAATAAAATAAACTTTTTTTTTTTAGGGGGCTGGAGAGATGGCACACTGGTTAGGAGCACTGCCACTTAGAACCAGGATCTGATAATCCAGCACCCACACACATGGTGGCTAGCACACCTTTCATAACTCCGTGCCAGGAAAATCTGATGCCCTTC
This sequence comes from Rhizomys pruinosus, assembly GCA_009823505.1. NCBI lineage: Eukaryota > Metazoa > Chordata > Mammalia > Rodentia > Spalacidae > Rhizomys > Rhizomys pruinosus. The sequence continues at coordinate 1,215,222 of VZQC01009903.1, forward strand.
TTTCTGGGCTCCTCCAGTGGATTGCACAGGTGGCAACTAAATTATACCATAACATTTTTTGGGGGGGTCTTTTTGAGACAGGATCTCCCGTGTAGTCCCACTGTCCTGGAACCCACTCTGTAGACAGGCTGGCCTTGAACTCACAAAGATCCGCCTCCTCTGTGCCTCCAAAGTGCTAGAAAGGCATGGCACCACACCCGTACACAAAAAATAAAATAAAAAACCAAACAAATAAATAAAGTAAAAACAAGGGGCTGAAGAAATGACCCACCAGTTAAGAGCATGTACTGCTCTTCCCAGAGACCGAAGTTTTTCCAGCACTCACATCAGACAGTTCACAACTGCTTGTAACTCCTGCTCCATAGAGATCGAGTGTCTCTGGCCTTCACTGGCACCTGCACTCACATGTATATACCAGCACAGACACATGCCCAAACACAGAAATATTCAAAATTACAAAAATTTTTTGTTAATTTATATTCTGTAATGTGATGAATGTGTACTGTCTGCATACAGGTCCGTGCACCCTGTCGTGCAAATGCCGCGGAGGTCCAGAAGAGGGTGTCGGATGTCCCTGGAACTGGAGTTCTCTCCTGGAATTGGAGTTTCAGACGGCTCCCGGACGCCATGTGGTGCTGGGGAGCGAACCCGGGTCCTATGCAGAGGCGGTTGGCGCGCTCTTTTTTTTTTTAAATTTTATTTATTTCTGTATGTGGTTATGAATGTACTGTCTGGCAGCAAGTTCTGTGCACCCGGGTCCGGCAACACCGCGGAGATTCAGAAGAGGGTCTCGGATTCCCAGAACTGGCAGTCTAAGGCCCTGGAATTGGAGCTTCAGACGGTTCTCAGCCGCCTGTGGGTGCTGGGGATCGAACACCGGGTCCTCTGTTCCTTAAGGACGGTCGGCGCTCTGTAACCTAGGCACACTCGCCTCCAGCCCCCAAATATGACTTTTAAATGAGGGAGGGCTGGAGAATACGAGTGGTAAGAAGCACATTACTGTTCTTGGGGCTGGAGAGATGGCCTGCGGTTAAGAGCACCAACTGCTCTTGCCAGAGGACCAGGATTCAAATCACAGCACCCAAGTGCAGCTGGAACCACTTTAACTCCAGTTCCAGGGGAATCCACCACACCCGCTATCTGACTCCATGCATGCACACAGGGGTGTCACCAACATACATGCAGACAGTACAAAAAATCAAAAAAAAAACATTTTTTTATTAAAAAATTTTTTTTTTTTTAAAAAGAGCACTTACTGCTCCTGTAGAGTTGGATTCCCAGCGCTCATGCTGGGTGGCTCACACCCACCTGTAACTCCACTACCGGGATCCCGACAGCAATTACACATACCGTATACATCATTAAAAATAACAAAAAGGAAGGGTCTGGGGAGATGACTCTGTGGGTAAAATGCCTGCCTTCGAGTGTGAGGATCAGAGTTCAGATCCCCAGCACCTACATATATGCTGGGTGGGCATGCTGGCCTGTCTGCTACCCGGCACTTGGGAGGAGGAGAGAGGGGATCTCCAGAGCAAGTTAGGCTAGGCTGTCTAACAGAATCAGTCGAGCCTGCGGGTCCAGTGGAGATGCACCCTGCATCAGTAACCATAGGGGGAGGAGAAAATGAGGGACAGCACCACATCAGTCTTTTGGTCTCCACGTGCACACAGAACACTTAGAATACAACACACACACACACACACACACACACACGTATACCACACATACATATGCAAAAAAAGTAAAAACTGTATGACTCCTTCACTCTAGATACACATCACACATTTCTTCTGGCTACAGGGAACCAAGCTGCTGTAACCCCCAGCACAGAAGTGGCTACTGGTCCAGAGGCAGCCTGAGGACTTCTGCAGACCTGATGAAGATCTTCAGTAATCCTTCCTGTAGGCTCTTCATACTGTTCTCTCTCTCCTTTCTACTAAGGGTGTAGGCTGGAGAAGTGGATAATATATAGTACATTAAGGGGAAATGATTGTTTTCAAGAATATTACTCCTAGCACTTGGGAGGCCAGAGGCAGGGCGGATCTCTGTGAGTCGGGCCAAGGCCAGCACTGGTCTACAGAGAGTAAGTTTCCAAGACAACCAAGACTACAGAGGAGACCGTGTCTCAAAAAGACAAAAAAAAAAAAAAAGAAAAAATACTGGGACTGGAGAGATGGCCTAGCGGTTTGAGAGCGCCGACTGCTCTTGCAGAGGACCCGGGTTTGATCCCCAGCGCCCACATGGCGGCTAAGAACCGTCTGTAACTCCAATTCCAGGGGAGCCTGACACCTTCTTCTGACCTCCGAGGCATTGCACGACACGGGTGCACAGACCTACATGTAGACAGTACACTCATACACATAGGAAATAAATTTAAAAAATACTAAGTATGCAAGATTAAAATTTACCTTAAACACCTTGATTCAATCTTGCCTCAGGGCAGCCAGGAAGCAGAAACAGGCAGAAGGAACCAGGACAAGAAACCACCCTTCAAAGGCGGGTGACAACGTACACACACACACACACACACACACACACACACACGCACACCATCACCTTGAACAAGACTATGGGTTTAGGTAAAAGATTAGTGACTGCCAAGAGCTAAGTGCTGGCACGTAGAATGACCACGAGGGGGCTGGTGAGATGGCCTAGCGGTTAAGAACGCTGACTGCTCTTGCAGAGGACCCGGGTTCGATCCCCAGCACCCACATGGCGGCTGAGAACCGTCTTCCAGGGGAATCCGACACCCTCTTCTGACCTCCGCAGCGTTGCACGACACAGGTGCACAAACCTGCATGCAGACAGTACATTTATACACATACGAAAATAAATAAATAAAAATAAATTTTTAAAAATTAAGAAAAAAAAGAATGACCACGAGGACGCTCGACGGAGCTGGGACTGACCGTTCAGCGTCCTCATTGTGCAGATAGTTACAATGCCCATAGAGGTCTGGGGGCACAGAATTTAGCTTCATGCGGTGGCTTGGGATGCTGAGCCAGGAGGATTACTTAAGGCCAGGACAACAGTGTGACCATCTCAAAGAGAGGAAAAGTAATCATTTTACACCAAAACAAAACCATAAACATACTGTGTTAGTCACCTTTAAGTGGTTGTAACATAATCCCTGAGAAAAACAACCTAATAGAGAAAAGAATTTGTTTAGTGCACTGTTTCAGTCCATCGTTGCTTTTTGGCCACACAGATGAGGGCCTGTGGTGAGGCAGAGCACCAGACAAAGACGAACAGGAGCACTTGTCTCCGGGCAGCTAGAGAGCAGAAGGGGCCAGAGACAAGACACTTCCTTCAAATGTCCATTCCAAGGACCAACTTCCTCCAAACAGGCTCCACCTCCAAATAGCCCATTCAATATGAACTCATCAAATGGATTAAAACATTGATGAGGTCAGCCCCCTCATGATCCACTCACCTTTCAATAAGGCCACCAACTGAGGATCAAGCCTTCAACAGTGAGCTATTTGGGGGGACACTTCAGAGTCAAACCATAGGGCATGTGCTAGATAGCTTTAGTGTCAACTTGACACACCTGGGTTGAGGGAGCCTCAATTGAGGAACTTGGCTCCATTGGACTGGCCTGTGGCCATGTCTGTAGAGTACTGTCTTGATTGTTGAGCAATGTGGGAGGGCACAGCCCACTACGGGTGGTGCCACCTCTGGGAAGCTTGTTGTGTACCGTATAAGAGGGCAGGCTGGGCATGGGCCAGGGGAGCAAGCCAGTAAGCAGCATTCCTCCATGGCCTGTGCTTCAGCTCCTGCCTCCAGGTTCCTGCCCTGAGTTCCTGCCTTGGGCTCCCTAAGTGATGACCTGTGACCCAGGAGATGTAAGCTGAATAAACCTTTTCCTCCCCGAGTTGGTGTCAGTCAGAGTGTTTTGTCACAGCAATGGAAGAGAGACTAGAACAGGGCATACATGCTAAAAATGATAGTGGTCACATCAGTGTATGAAAAGCTTGAGAGAGATTGCTCAGTAGCTCCCGGTGCTTAATGTAGAAGTCTTGTGACTGAGTTTGATCTCCAGACTCACATAAAGATGGGAGTAGAGAAATGACTCCACAGCATTTCCCTCTGACCTCCACATACATGTGTACATGAACACATACATACACTAATAATTTCTTTTTTTAATTTATTGTTTTACATATATTTTTTGTTTTGTTTTGTACAAGATTATGTTACAAATCGAATCCAGACTCGTGTCCCCCTCCCAACCCCCCACCCCACCAGATTCACCCTTTCAGTCAGTTCTTTGATGCAGTCCCCTCTATTGTTGGTGCTGTTGTTGTTCTTTCCAATATGCATCCCAACAAGAAATGTTTATAACTAGGTAATTGGTGTTAGCATCCACAGATGAGGGATACCATTCATCATTTTTGGGGCGGGGACTGTGTTACTTCACTTAATATAATATCTTCCAGTTCCATCCATTTACCTGCAAAGTTCATGATGCTGTCTTTTGTTTTGTTTTGTTTTTTTCGAGGCAGGGTCTCCCTGTAGTCCCAGCTGTCCTGGAACTCACTCTGTAGACCAGGCTGGCCTTGAACTCACAAAGATCCGCCTGCCTCTGCCTTCCAAGTGCTAGGATTAAAGGCGGGCGCCACCACGCCCGGCTTATGATGTCTTTTTTTCACTGCTGCATAGAACTCTATTGTGTAGATGTACCACATTTTCTCTATCCACTCATCAGTTAAGGGGCATTTGGGTTGGTTCCAGCTTTTTGCTATTGTGAAGAAAGCTGAAATAAACATAGCTGTGCATGTATCTCTGCAGTAAGAAGAGTCTTGTGGATGTATACCCAGGAGTGGTATGACTGGGTCAGGTGGTAAGCTCATTTTGAGTTTTCCAAGGGTTCTCCACACTGCTTTCCATAGTGGCTGTACAAGTTTACATTCCCACCAGCAATGGATGAGTGTTCCCCTTTCCCCACAACCTCTCCAGCACTTGGTATCATTTGTTTTCTTGATCCTAGCCAGTCTTATCGGAGTGAGATGATATCTTAAAGTGGTTTTAATTTGCATTTCCTTAATTATTAGNTGGTTATTTACAGAAGTTTTCCTAAATAATGACATATTCAAAAATCTAACAAATTCCTTCTAATAATCACACTGCAGCTTTTAATAAACTTCATATAATGAAGAATATTTCTTTTTTTTTTTTGGTCTTTTCGAGACAGGGTCTCCCTGTAGCCCCAGCTGTCCTGGAACTCATTCCATAGACCAGGCTGGCCTTGAACTCACAAAGATCCGCCTGCCTCTGCCTCCCAAGTGCTAGGATTAAAGGCGTGCACCACCACACCCGGCTCCAAGCTGTTTTTATTACTATAGCCCTGTAGTATAGTTTGAAGTCTGGTATAGAGATCCAGGGTTGCTTTGGCTATTTGGGTCTTTTGTTTTTCCAAATGAAATTACGAACTTTTTTTCCAAGCCTGTGAAGAAACTCTTGGGGATTTTTAATTGGGATTGCATTAAATTGTACAAGAGTTTGGGTAGAATGGACATTTTTACTATATTAATTTTCCCAATCCATGAGCATGGGAGATTTTTCCATCTTCTGATGTCTTCTTCAATTTCCTTCTTCAGGGGTTTAAAATTTTTGTTGTAAGATCTTTGGTGTTTTTGGTTAGGTTTGTTCCTAGGTATATTATTGTTTTTGAGGCTATTGTGAGTGGAAAGGTCTCCTTGTATTCCTTCTTCAGTTGCTTGTTGTTGGTATAAAGAAAGGCTACTGATTTTTCTAGGTTAATTTTGTGTCCTGCCACTTTACTGAAGCTCTTAATCATTTCTAGTTTTCTGGTTGAGTTTTTAGCATCCCTTAAGTAAACAATCATATCATCAGCAAAAAGGGATAGTTTGACTTCCTCTTTTCCAATTAGAACTCCTTTAATTTCCTTTTCTTGCCTTATTGCCCTAGCAAGGATTTCAAGCACTATATTGAAAAGGAGTGGTGACAGGGGTCAGCCTTGCCGAGTTCCTACCTTTAAAGGGAATGCTTCTGTTGTTTCCCCATTTAGGATGATATTGGCTGTGGGTTTTCCTGTATATGGTTTTGATTACATTGAGGAATGATCCCTCCAATCCAATTCCCTCTAGGACTTTAAACATGAAGGGATGCTGGATTTTTGTCAAAGGCTTTTTCCACATCAATTGAGATGATCATGTGGTTTTTGTCTTTCAGTCCATTTATATGTTTGATGATAGTTATTGATTTTTGTATGTTGAACCATCCCTGCATTTCTGGTATGAATCCAACTTGGTCATGATAGATGATCTTCTTGATGTAGACACTAATAATTTCTTAAAATATTTATTATTTTTTATTTTATATGTATGGGTATTTTGCCTGCATGTGAATGTACTTGTGTTGTGCAATGCCTAAGGAGCAGCTCCAGATCCCAGGAACTGGAGTTACAGACAGTCGTCAGGTGCCATGTGGGTCCTTAGAATAGAACAACTGTCCTCTGCAAGAGCAGCCAGTGTTCTTAACTGCTGAGCTATCTCCAGATGAGCGTACTAGTAATTTGCCTATTTATTTTTTTATCCATTTATTTAATTAATTTATTGATTAGTGTATGTGTATGAGTATATTGCCTGCATGTCTGTAAGTACAGCCGTGTCATGCAATGCCTGCAGAGTCAGAAGAAGGTGTCAAATTCCCCTGGAACCCACCACATGGGTCCTAGGAATCAAACCAAGGTCTTCTACAAGAGCAGCCAGTTCTCTTAACCATTGAGCTATCTCTCTCTCCACCCCACTAATCTTTTTTTTTTTTTTTTTTT